>CP099840.1:26794492-27069492 GCA_030062745.1 Capitulum mitella | reverse complement strand
TAAGTTCATCGGTCTTGTCGCGGCATATAGATATATAGTTTTTTACTTGCAGGTAGCAGTGTTTCATATCCCTTTGCATCTCAGTATGCCATCGATTCAAAGGATCCCTGTCTCTCACGAAACCGCCTCCAATCTCGTTACGATCCTGTCCGGAAATTCTTAGCCTCTGTTCGGGACGTGGTCGCTAGACATTGCACAGGTCACAGCAGAGGTGTCGATTTGTATTTTTTCGAGGGGGCCCTGGCCCACCCAATGTTGATTTGGGCCCCTCTAATATTTTTATCAGCTTTAAAGGAAATTGGGCAAAAATTACGAAAGAAAAGGCCGCAAAAGATAAGAGATAGGTGGAAGGTATGGAATAAGGCATAAAGCGATGTATCTATCTTTCTATCTTCCACACACACACACACACACACACACATATATATATATATATATATATATATATATATATATATATATATATGCATACATATATACATGGGACATGCGCAATTTTCTATTTGAAAAATAGCTGTAGAAAACTCGAACATTTCCATTGATCAAAATGAAGTGGACTAAATCCAATGAGAAACCAGCATTTGGGGAGGTTAGGTTGTCGGGCCCACGGCTCGGCCCACCCAGTCATTTACAGAAATTGACGCCCCTGGGTCACAGAGTTCACAGCATGGAGCAAAGAAAGACTGTAAACCTAAGTATACCCTAGGAATGACACCAGAACATCTGCAATGGTATCTTTGAATCATTCAGGTGTTCCTAGCGTCCCGAGGAATATGGCGAGTTAAGCACTGCAGCAACGTAGTGACATGTGTCATTAGTTTAGCCAAACTGGGATCATCCTTCCGAGTTTCGCGAAAGTGAACTTCATAATTATAATATTGCATGAAAAAGACGCGGCAAAATAAATCCCGATAAAGTCGTGCATAGTTATTGGGGCCCGTCTTGTGAAGATATTACATCATCTAAACCCGCGCTCGACCGTGGGTCGGCGGCGATCACGCCCGACTGGGGGGGGAGCGGCGGCTGACCGCCCCCTCTAACTCACGAACGGTTGGTCGCACAATAAAAATAAGCACATCGTTGGAAAGCTGGTGACGAGCAAAGCTTGAAACGGGCCTCATTTGCAGTTTTAGATAATATGTAAGCTATTTACGTCCTATATATGTTTTCTCATAGCCGACTGCATGAAACCGAGAAACGGTCTGGATCTCAAGGGCTGTGACTAATAACGCATAGGTCAAGGCACCAACGCACAGGTAAAGGTCCGCAGATGCCGATACACCTTCAATTTTTTCAAATTTGCTCAATATATACGCCGAAACGTTGAGTTAAAGATACGGCAATTTTTACGCCAGTTGTCGGCGGGCGCCGCAGCCGCACGCAGTAAGAAATTAACGGGAACCAATTTTACCGTTGCTTTATTTTCGCCACATACGCCTATCAATGTAAATTTTATTGATCTCAGTGGTTATTGTGATGGTTTTTCTTGCTTAAATTTTAGAGAACTTTATTAGTTTCCAATCTACACAATTGGCGGAGCTTTCTTCGCGAGAGCCTGTTTATTTCCAAAATATGATGTCTTTAAACTTTTTGGTATTTCTTGGTATTTCTTGGTACTATTTGGTATTACTTGGTATTTCTTGGTATTTTTCTTGGCATTTCTTACGCCTGTGCAAGCCAGTTCTGCCATTTTCTACCCATTCTGAGTAATTCATCGCTGATTTTGACGGTAGTACATTTTGGTACACATCAGTTCTTCGTGGCCTGACTTCAGGTCAATAGCTGGGAGTCTTTGATGCTTTGCCTTTTGACGGTAACAATATGTCTGCTTCACTTCACACCAAAAATGTTGTGAAAAATTCCGACGATTTCCGAAAAAACGACGACATGCCTTAAAAATGGGTTTAACTTTAGATCAATGACCCGGAAAATTCCGAAAAATCTGAAATAGCAAATTTGTTGCATCTGTTAAGATCACTAGTCTTTGAAAATATTATTGTGATATCTTGTTTTCCGAAAAAGTTGCAGGGCGTTAAATTTTCTTGGACATAGGTTCGTTTGACCTGACCTAGGTCAGACACCTGACTTGGCCTGAGGTCCAAACTTTGACACGAGGTGTAAAAATGATCAAGCAAAAGGTACAAGAAGTTTCGTGATGCTGTGTTTGTTTGTTCTCTCGTAATGCTAGAAAAACCTCGAGGGGGGGGGGGGCGGTCGGCCCCCAGTCGGGGGCGGGTTAACAATATATTCCAACGAACTTGGCTCCGTTTCCACTAAATGTTCTTGGTGCATAATGACCCAGAAACCGCATTTGCAGGTCAGTGAGGCCAACTGGGATAAAATGCAAGGCTACTTTTGAAATGGCGGGGTAAAAAAGAGCTGGTGTGATTAAAACGAGATTATGACTCAAAACCATCGTTTGCAGGGCGAAAATGCATGTTTTGAAAAGGCTAGTTACGCGTAGCAAGCGCTCCAAACAACCTAGAAAATGTTGCTTCTAGAGGCTACATTAACATGTATGTGGATTTTTCTTGATTTCATTTTTACACCAACATAGTAGGTAGGTGTTACTGGAGTGCCAAGGTTGCAGACCTGGCCCCAGCCCAAATTCCCTAAACGAGGCCCTGGGCACTCTTAGAATTTAGCATTACACTTACAGCGTTTTATGGGACAGGCGCGGATCCAATGGGGCTTAAAGGCGCCCCTCCCAGGCTAGCCCCGAAGAACCCCTCTCAGATTCAAAAGGGTCCCGAAGGGGCTCCTTATGAAATTCACGGGGCCTCTGTAAGGGCGTTATTTTGTATACTTTTCGTATGGAGCTTTCCATACCAACCAAAATAATTGGTATGAAATTCCATACCAATGTTTTGACCTATTCACGTGTTCTCTTGTTTTGTAAAATATCGTTTTGAGAATTCGTTATCAAATTTACATTTTATTGTCCGATGAACTTAATTTTCCTTACCAAAATTTGCCCAAGTTCTACATCCATGGGCCTCTGTGACAACTTGACGGGTTCTTGGTGCAGTCAGGGGCTTCTGGCATCGTTAGATGACCCTTGAGACGCATAGAAGGGCCCCTGAAGCTCCTAGAGAATCACTGAGATCACAACAAGGCCCCACACGTCAGATTGCCCCTGAGACTGCCAGAAGAGTCACAGGGCCCCTGAGACGGCCGAGATGAGGACTGAGTCCCTAGGGGCCTCTGGAATGTCATAGGGGTCCCGAATGGGTTTCGCGGCCCTGTGTGGAAGGTTAGAGGTTCCTGATGCAGTCAGAAGGCCTGTGGGGGAGGTTAATGAGACCCTGAGACGGCAAGATAGCCCCTAAGATGGGTGGGGAGTCCCTGAAACTCTCCAAAGATCCCTAGGGCCGCAAGAAGGGCCCCAATACGGCAAACCGTCAATGACACCGCTAAAAATGTCAGAGAGGTCCCCGAGACGGCAAGAACTTCGAAGGTGCCTAGTACGGCATAAGGTGCCCCTGACAAGCCAGAGGGGCTCCCTGAACAGGGATTCATCGGTGACCTCAACCTCGAGAGGGGTCCCAAACGCCTGCATTGGTGTTTTTGAAAATCTGAGGGGTTCTCGATGCAGTTAGGGGGTCCCGTGAAGGTCAGGTGGGTCCTGGGACGGCACGATTGGCTCCTACACATCCAATGGCCCCTGAGACCGCCAAAAAGGTCTGAGGACTCCTTGCGAGGCAAAGTCATAAGAGGGTCTCTAAGACGGTATGGGGCCCTGGACAACTAGGGGGTCCCAGGGTGTGTTAGCAGGACTCCTGGCACAGCTCCTTGAGGCTGTCAATAAGGCTCAAGAAGCAGTAACAAAGGTCCCTAATAGGGCTACAGGAGCCGCAATACTGTCAGATCTGCCTCACCTAACAGAAGAAGACCTCTGACACAGCCATAGAGACTATCGGAGACCTTTAGAGGGCCCATGGTACTCCACAGAGGCCTAAAATCGCTTAAAGGTTACCGCCAAAGGGCCCATGAGATAGCAAAAATGTTCCTCATGGACGACAAGAGAGGTATGTAAAACAACAAGGGGTCCACTGGGACTGCTAGAGAGGGGCCTTTGAGACTGCTAGCTAGCAGTTTCTAACAATAGAGGCCCCTGAGATGACCAAAGGAGCTCCTGGAACTACTAAGCCTTGAGACGTCCAGACACCTGAAACGGTCAAAGGACCTTAACCCTATTCCCGGCAGGGGGGGGCGGAATCCGCCCCCCCCTCGGGTTTATTGCTTGCCAATTCCGGGCTTTTTGACGCAGCTTCACGAAACTTGGTGACTTTTCCTAGCTATTCCTTCTACGCGCCATGACAAAATTTCGAAATTCTGTTTTGTTCAGGGGCGGAGCCAGGCAACGTTTTTGGGAGGCACCTCAGGTCATTTTTGGCCATGTTGAGGGTAAAATGAAAATGTCTGCCAAAAACAGAGTTTTTAAGCTAAAACTTAAAACTTTATATGAATATATAGCTAAATAGTTGGGCAATGTGCACATGCAATTTTGTTTATCTGAGGTCACTTTACAAGGTCAGGTCAAGGTCAAAAGTCAAAATTTGTTTTTTCGCAATAATTTCGGCGCCGTTTTTTCAAATGCCAAACCCGGAATATATATGACGTAGAAAGATGCCCTCTACTTGTGTACCAAGTTTCAGCTTGATATCAGGTCAGGTCACGGAGCTGTGACCTAAAATGTCAGTGCACGTACCCTATATCGCAAAAGCCAAAAAATGAATTTTTTGGAATAGAGCGAATTTCATCGATTAAAAACGTTTACAGATAATATTGAATGCACACGACATCATTCCAGGTGACCCCAAGGTCACTGGAGGTCATTTAAGGTCAAAGGTCACAAGTTGATCTGAAGAACGTGTGACCATGACAGTTCCCCCTTTTTTATGTCCCTGGCACCGCCTATGCTAACATTATACAAACATTGTAATGCGATTTGTACTTCTTTAGCATAACATGACTAGCAGAAGCTAAAAAAGTGTTTTGGCGTCTTTTGTTCATTCCGTTATTGGAAAACTAATCCCCCTATTTTTGAAACCCTGTGAACGCCCATGAATTTTCTCAAAATTTCAAATTTGCATACCCATGGTGAAAGACCTATTCATAATCTCTCGATTGATGCCAGTTTCATCGAAATCGGTTCATAAACAACGGAGTTATAAGAAGTCAAAAAGTACCCCTCATTTTGACATTTTTTCCCCCCTGTATCCACAAATTTCAAAATTTTGAAAATTTCTTTTTATCAAAATGTAGTTCACGTCACGGCAAATCGATTGCCGTTTGTTGCGATGAAATCGGATAAGTAGTTCTCGAGATCTCAGGGGGGGGCCGAATCCGCCCCCCCCCTGCCGGGAATCGGCCATACCGTCTAGCCCTCCGGGAATAGGGTTAAGATTGCCAGAGGCACCTCTGTCACGGCAGAGATAGACTCATAGAGCACTCTTGTTAGTGCCTGGGGGGTTCATTAGGCGGAGAAAACGCTCCAGGGACGACAGGAGAAAATCCGAGGCGGCTTACGCGTCCATGAAACTGCCAGATGGTTTTCTGGAATTGTCCAAGGTGCCCCTGAAACTGCCAAAGGAAACCTAAGACGTCCCGAGGGACACGGGAACTGTAAAGGGAACCTGAGACCACTAATGGGCCCTGACGTGGCAGACGGCCCAAGACCACCAAAAGTGCCCATAATACTGCTAGGAGGAACTCAACCTAAGCTAGAAAAGTCTCCAGAAACCAGGAGGTGGCATAGGGGCTCCTGGACCAGATACGGACATGACATTTCAAATAGAAAGAGGGACACACCCGCCTAAAATCCAGCCGTTTTTGTCATATTTTGCCCATACTGTAGTGGAGAAACGCAAAATTTCATGAGAAGGGTAGCGCGCTTGATTTTTTTAGGCTACTTTATATAGTAACAAAAAATTAGATATTTTCCCCTCGACACGCGCGGATCCACGTTTGTTCATATCTGAAGAGCAAAAGATGGGGGAGGGGGCGGCTGGGAGGGGGCCCCGAGCTGACCATTCGCTTCCTTCGCCGGGACGAAATCCCGGATTCACCCCTACCGCCTACAGGCTTTAGATGGGCCCCCGCTGGCTCCTAAAGGGCCCACCTGCTGCCGGCTCCGCAAGCGGACGGGACGTCCCGTTGGCCTGTAGAACGAAACCTACCGACCCGTAAAGGGACCTTCTACCGGCCTGCAGAGGCAGGGGTGGAGCATTGTTTTGAAAGTCGTAGCAAAGGTCAGCCTGGTCAGTACCTTAAAATTAGTCCCCTTCACCACTATTTCTGTTATCTGAACTCAAACACTTCATTTTCGATTTTGACGAAAATGACTTAGAAAAGCCTTGCTTTCCCCAGTTACATACCGTTCTGGAGCCTCATTGCTCTTCTGGGACAGAAATACACTGAAATACACCGAACTGGAATGCTCCATGACCACATTGCTCCATAATCGACATGTTTCTGCTGTGTAATTTATTTTTAATTTTGTATTTCTCAGTTTCGCAAAAAAAGGGAATTTTGAGGTGTGAATGGCTCCCCCTCACATCCATTTTTGGAAACACCGCAAAAGTTTGTGTGGCATGCCACATCAACCACGGAAGTTGGTGTGGCGGACGCCGCACCCACACCACCACATTATCCACCCATGTGCAAAGGGGCCCCTTCGGGCCTGTAGAGGTGGCCCTACGAAATTCCCCCCAGCTAGCACCTAAAAACATCCAGCACTTCTGTAAAGGAACCCTTGCAGCTTTGCATCTCATTTATTGGAATCTCACTCCGTAGCTCCCGACTAAGAAACAAAGGCAATACAGGCTGCCGCACAAGGGGGCCCTTTGAAACCGAGGCCGCCCACCCCTGCCGAAAACCTGGCCCCTCAGCCTCCTGCCTGAGAAAAGTCCCTGTTCATCGCTGGCTGCGAAGTGAACGCAATGCATGCTGCCGAACGAGGAGGCCCCCTGAAGTCCGACACCCCTCCCCGAGCGAAGTCCTAGCTCGCCTCCGGGAAAATACTGGGTACATCACTGGTGCGAAAACTCAGGGCTCTGAACAGGTGGAGGACAGCTGGTGGCGGACGTAGTTTGTGTGTTAAGAGGTGGCCGGGGTTTTCGGATGTATAGTGACTCAAGGACTTTGAGGTCTGTATTGCCTTTCGCCATGGCCAAAATTTTCATCGCATTGGTGAAGACGAAGCTCGCATTCGTGTCGGCATGTTGCATGCCGAAGCGGTTTACGATCACATGCTCTCCTAGAGGCGGGGTCGGCCATCGTAGTAGGGCATCGCCGAGATGTTCTTTAAATCTGTCGTGTACGAAACGTTTCGTTTCGTTTCGCCTACGTAAAATCTACGTAAAACAAGGACGCTCTTTTATGAGTGGTGTAAAAGAAAATCCATGTGCCATATAAAGGGCCATTATAACAGCTACGGTTGACAAATATCTGTCATTGTTTCAACTGTTCAATAATGTGTCACATAGAGCTAGAAGGCTGTTTCGCCAGTCGTTGAAGTGCCTGGTGGATTTAAAGGCATGGATTTGAATTGGCAGGGCCCAGATGTATTTTATGGTCCCTTGGATCCATTGGATATCCCCCGCAAGATTTGATTGGATTTTATGCATTGTTGGCAAGCGGCTCGACCACAAAATTGCCGACTTTGGAACCCCGCGAAACCTACGAGGCGTCTTGCAGTCACAGTTAGGTATGTTCAGCCCTTCCATAACATGTTCTGTGTCAGGATACTTCTTCTTCTTCTGGCGTCTTACATAAGGATTCACGGCCCAGCGAAAAGGAAACACATTTGGTTTGATTGCAAGGCCTTTTTACAGCCCGAAAAGTTAAATCGATGCCGACTGGTCTGCGCCAAAACTTACCGGTGCACACCGCGTCCGAAAAAATGACCCGATTTTACGGCTGTATTACGGTTATAAACGTTACAACGGGTGTGGTGCGGACCTGGCAAAACACGTGCCGAGAACAGCATTTTTGTCTATTGTGCTCGCAGCTGTGGCGAAATGCGTCACACTGCAACGTCAGCAATACTTGGAACCTAATCGCACCTCGGGCTGCAACAGCCTTACAGCTGGGGTACCCAAAGCGAGTGAGCGTTTCTTCACCAGGGACTAAATCCAGCTTTACTGGGTTTCCACACTTCTTGCTGATGTTATACCGGCAGTTATCCCCTACAGCTTAACTATCCTATGTGGTCCAATGCCTATGTTCTGGACCGGACACAACGGACTTCCTCATCCGGAATTTTCAAAATCTGCCGGAAATCGCATGTCTTAGCACTGATTTGAAGAAACAACAGATCTCCGTCGTGTACTGCATGTCTTAATTTTCATTGCGGGCAAATTCCGACAAAAGCTCAGAACAGCCTTTCCATTGTCATTGATATCGGGTAGCTGGCCATTCCGTGCTCCAATCAAACTCTAAGTTTGTGTTGCTTTAATTTCACCCGGACGCCTTTCAGGCGAAAGAAATTGATAAAGCTAAGACGGGGTATTAGTCTGGATGGTGTGACGGCGTTTCTCTGCGCGGCGCTAAGGAAACAGAAGTGTTTTAGGGGCTGTTTGCTGGTTAAGGCTGGACCGTGACTGGCGGCGTTTGGATAAGCAGTCAGGCCGCAGCGGCCTCCGCGTTAACACTACACGTCGTGCTGGTATAGCCATCCCGTACCGAGATGGTCGCAGCATGAACTTCCTGCCCACCTTCAGCAACGGTGCAATGTGCGGAACCGCTCTGGTTGCTGGTTGGTGGTGGCGGTCACCGCTCTGCCACCGTTCGTGTCGTTTCCCGCCGACCACGTGAAATGAAGGCGGGCACTCTGGATGGCTTCCATGACCAGCTCCGCGCCGCTTCTTTCTCGGCTATGTGAACATTGACCTATGCCATAGAAAAGGTGGTGTTCACAAGAATATTTCCGTGCTAGGTGACTTCGATGTCCTGGCTGATTACCACACTAATTCACCTGACTCGAATCTCGATCCTTCCTAATCACATCATCATCTTAACAACTGAATTTAAAACGTAATAGCTGTTGCTCAAAGGACATGGGATTTATATCTGAGGGACTTCAAACATCACCAATGCTGGTTTTACTTATCGGAAGTCTGACGTGACAAACGCTCCAGCAATTCATCATCAGGACTGAGGTGCAAAACAGTTTGTGAGAAAATGGATGTAAATACCTTAGTGAGTCACCACATGCACGTGTTACTTTCACGGTGCAACAGGATTTGTGCGGGAAAAGAGAATGCTTGGCAAAAGCGGTAGCTCAAACAAATAAAAAATAAAAAGGCAAATGTCTGCTCGTTACACGTTGTCGTAAATCAGACAGATGAATACGACACGAAACAGCTTCGAATTGTGACGTCTTTATTGAGCAATCTGTTACTGCTAAACTTGGGATTTTAGAAACCTCTTGCACAAATAAGGATCTTAGGACTGTCATCTAATTTCCAGTTTCCTGATTGGAAAATATCTGTAATTGATATACACAATAACTGCCTCCTAAGCTGACGATGGTGGATATTTCAACAACCAATGATAAACTCTTGTTCGACGTCCAGTCCAGCCATGAAACGTAAAACCATTTTGTTTTGCCCCAACAATTTGTATTACCGTCAGATAAACCGACGCGGAAGTAAGATATCGATTTATCTTTCGTGCCAAACTGTGCGGCAATATCCGGCTCCCTCAATTTCACAAATCCACACGGTTAATTCCTAAAGCGGAGCGGAAGCCTAGATCTTCATTTGGCCAAGACCTTTGCAAGGAAGGAGTTCTTAATGCAACTGGTTTAATTACTTCAAGCTGTAGGATTTAAGATGTGGGCTAATGATTCGAAACTGACTTTAAAAACGGGATAGTAGGATCAGGAATTAAACTTTTTAATGGATTGGGGTTGCCCGTTAGGCGTTTTCTCAGGGAACCTAAAATAACTGTGGGTGCTCTTCCCATTCGGTCACATCTTTGGGTTTGCCCAATAACAATGAGGATAACGAATCACCCGCCATCTAATAGAAACCTACGCTGATGGGAAAGATGTATATATGTCACACCGAAAGTCATAATGAAATGATATACTATTTGTTCCCAACGAACCGGCCATTCCGGCCGGCGGCATTTCGAGACGGGTGCGGCTTGGCGGGGGGTCGTCCGGCCGGGGAGTCGGGCCTGTACCTTCCGGCGCGGTGGCCCTTATGTGGGCCGTCTGGAGCGCCACTGATGCTGTCGACGTGCGGTCTGGCCACGGCTGGGTCAGGTTGGGCGTCTTCTGGCGTGTCGGACCTTGGGGTCAGGTTCGGCGCCCTCCGGTGCGGCGGACTCCGCCTGCCGCGCCTCCGGCAAAAAATATTCCGCTGCCCATGTGTGTAGCCGGCCAGCCGGCACTGCGGCGAGCCGAGCGGCAAGCAGTTGTGCAGGCAACGCCGGGCGGGAGGGTCACCGGAGCGAGATCCCTCTCCCGCCGCCTGTGCGCTCAAGTATTCCGTCATTGGAAGCCTGCGTCTTCGTCGGCGTGCAAGACGTGCGAGTGGCAACCTGTGACGCAGCACTATTCGAGAAACGTATGTCTGTCTGTATGTTCGTGGTCAAAACTTGTTGACGATGCAGGGTCCAAAGGAGGTGACAAATTTATGCCGTGAACACGCGACAAGAAAGTAATCGCACACCCAGGGATCTGTGTTGTGCGAAGGTCTGTTGCACTGCGGTAAAAGGTCGGCGTGCAGTGCGAGATCAGAGGTCGAGGTCAGAGGTCAACATTTGGTCCCGTTACAAAACACTTGAGGGACAAGATCAGAGGGCCACAAATCGGTCTCGGTTACGGGGTTTTGTCTGAACCACAGATCAGACTGGCTCAATATGTGGCTTCATGACAGTGGAACGTGTGGTAGCTGCCAAATGATAAAAATGACGTTTGCTAGCGTCTCCCAGGACTGAGGTCACGGCAGGCACCATAATGTAGCTCAACGCACCACATACTGTCTGTGTTTTTGCGACCGATATCAAACCAAAACGTGATCGTGCCTGCGCCAGTTCTGTCGTAATCATCAGAATGGGAACGTTTTCAGTTTGATAGGCCAGAGTCATTTTTGTCCAGTTTCTTTACACACAACATAGAGCTAATGTTAATGATCTTACCTTGGAAGGGCTTCCGCGCAGAAGCCCTAACAAGTTCAGATCATCAAGTTCAGATCAACCATCAAGTTCAGACCAATTTAGCGGCTGCTGAGTTGGTAGGGCCATCTCCCAACTTGCCGTATGGGCTGCTTAACACATGGTCGTAATTGATCTTTCCCTGTGGCCTTACACGTGCTTCTCCAGTGTGCGAGGGACGTAAAATACGGGAGAACGATTTGACCAGAGATAAAGTAGAATCGTAGTATTCAGCATCAGCGGGATACGGGGCAGGAAAAAGCATCTAGCCTGTCCATTAAAGGACAGATAAAGAAGCAGATCTGTTTGAAGTCAATATACGATTAGTTTTTATTTTTATGAAGTTTTCCTTTTCCCGACACCGAATCCTCGATTTCATTGGTGCATTCCATTTCTGGAAATCAGAAAATGCAGTTTTGGTCATAAAAGCTATTCGCCGTCCGGCGCTGTTATTGCATTGTATCCGGGGACTATTTTCGCGAAAAAGAATTTGAATTCGACGAATCAATACGCTCTGAAAAGTCTTTTGTGTCCCATGGCATTACTATCTGCACATGCTAAGACATCTGGGCTGTACAATTGTAGATGAGACGGCACGCATTTGGCCGAGCTATCTTGCAGCGAAGCCAAGAAGCTCGTATCCGAGATCTGTTCGTCGTGCGATGATACGGCCATTTTCTCTAAACTCTATGATATGAACAGAATTACATCGAAAAATAGGAAGCATTAGTGTGGAGGTAAATGAGGCGCAAATCCATTACCAACAAGCACAGACATCATCATCTCGGGTAGCTTCTTCACGAATCCAGATGAAAAGGACAATGCAATCTAAGGTAACTTGTTCTCTTTTAAAACATTGTTCGCTTCGCAGATCGGAAACATTCCAGAAGTTTGAAAGCGGCAACGCAAGGTCTGCAACAACTCTCTTACCTCTCTGACTTGGCACATTCTACGTCCTCAGTTATACTGGAAAACTGAAAGGATCCGATTTTTACTTACCTTTTTATTTACCATTTTTCCCGTTCTTCTTTCCCTCTGAAATACAGTCCCCGTCATAGCGAGGGCCGTCCGACGCATTTTTTCCGATATTGTTCTTCTGCTGAATCCTTGTTGGAATCTGTCATATATCACAAATGTACGCAGAGACACGCTCTTCCGTCGTTTAACAACAAGATCTTTAATGAACAAACCAGTAAACAACAACCAACCATTCCACTATGCCGGTGAGGTCGCAGGCGTTGCGATGATTTTGTCTGGACCGAGAGGACGGAAGATATGTCATACAGGTCAGTTTACTTTCATCTGTCCCCAGGGTAGCCCAACACCTCGTGAGAAATACAGGTATGCCCGTTCCTCTGAAAGTCACAACCATAATTTGAATGTTGCCGCCAAAAAATCAGTGGCTCTGTTAATTTGAAATACATTCCATCTTATCTTTGCAATTTTTTATTGAAAAGATGTGGATCATGACATACGAAAAGCGCATGAAGCATTGCAAATCATTGCCTCGATGTCAGTTACTTCACGCCAGCATGCACCACTCCATGGAGTCCATTGCTGCCCATTACGAAGAATGAAACAAGACGACGTGACTTCTGGCTCCATCAGCATAGCAAACGAGCACTGCGTCACCGAAAATTAATCTGCATAGCCTTATCAGATAGTCCTGGCTCGAGTCACCTGTGGACGAGCGTGGTGAGGTGCAGTTGATGGGGTTCCCATTCGTCTCAGGAGTGGCTTCCGCCTGCAAAAAGCGGCGAAAGAGCCTCTTTTGAGAAGCTGTATTAGCCCCCGCCTGGGGGAAAGGCCGTGGGGAAGGACAACACAGCACTCTTGGCAAGGCTAGGGATGCTGTCTGGAACGTCGGCTGGCAGTCTTCAGTCACACGAAGGGTCGCTGTCCACGGCTCCTCCCCTTTTGTCGAGGTGCAGCGATGGGTGCGTGGTCCGACGAAAACCAGTGGAACGCTCAGCACTGGTTCGAGATAGACCAGCACAGTGCTGATCTAAGCGAGATCGCTGGTACTCCGAAGAGGCTTACACTGGCCTTAGCACTCGCGGGCCATGCGGCTTTCCAAAGTCCGATTGACCCATGCCCCCGGCGCGCGCGCAACAAGTCTGCTCTGAGGCCACAGACGTCCGAGCACGGCCGGTCGCGCGGCAGTCACACAGAGCCCCGCTTGGCGTCGCTGCCGGAGCGCGGCCGGCAGGCGGTCAGAATCTCCTCCACGATGGGGCTGGGCGTCTCCAGAGTTCCGGCGCGGGACAGCAGGCGCGTGTGCCGGGACGACCGGCGGACAACAGACTGCCTGGAAAGCGAGCCGAGTCAGGAGAGCTCACGTCAGGTAATGCTGGCTCAGGCCAGGTCAAGATGGGTCCGGCATTCTGATAGCAGCGGCGGCCTATGTCAGGCACTACCAGCATAGGGCACGTCAGATTAAGATAGGTTCAACACCTACACAGTATAAGCCATGAAACCTCAGACATTTCTAGTCAGTGTCATAGGGCTTGTGTTAAAATACCTGAAACAGGGGTCGGGACCACTTTCCCATCCACCAGAGGATCTCCGGCCCAGAGACGTCAATCCCGATATTCTGGTCGTGAGGTCAATCCCGAATCTCGAGATAAGAATTTTTGCGATTCCGGGATCCCGATCTTTTTTTAAGCACGATCCTGATGCGAAACGAGCGAGACACCGCAAAACAACAAAGGTATAATAACTATGGGACCATATATGTGAATTTGCATATTTTTGGGATGGCCTTGGACTCCCCCAATGGTGCTCTCGTCCCCTCCCTACAATACTTTTACCCTCAGATTAACCTTCATATAATGGTTTCGCCTTGACAACTCCTAGAAAAATTAGAATCTCATAAAATTATTCGTTCAATCGACACAAACTGGTATCTTCACCTTCAACTTGTGTGCCAGTGGTAGGTCTGCCAAGGAAAGTCATCTTTCCTGCGTGGAGTCTTTTATCCCGTTTGGGCATGGGCGGCGCCACCGTTGGGTACGTGGGGCACCAATACCCCACAGTCCCTGATTGCGGGGTGCTACCTGTACCCAGTACCCTCATAATCGTACCCCTCGTGAGGTGAAATATGATGAAGTTTATTTGCATAGGGAAGCATTCTGGAAGTTGTTATTTTAACGAAACTGAGTGGTGCGAGACGATTATCAGACCGCTTCGACAGAGATCTGAAATCCGGTGCAGAGTATAGCGAAATTTTATGACGTCACTGTGGCGGTGAAATTCAGCTTCCGATATATTGTGACAAGGTTTGTTTGATGGCGGTTTTCTTTGTAACGTAAAATGCAGAATTTTTTGTAAGGGATTGCCAACTTTGACGTCATTTCGGCCAGATAAGAGACGAATTTTGTGCTGTAAAGATCGTAAAACGTAAAATGAAGTGACCCACATCCGGGGAGAAACACAGTTTTCAGGGGAGGGAGGTCTCCTTTCAAGAGCTTATCGTCTGGGCTTCGCCCCTGGCAGTAACCCACAGTAAAAAATCCGTGGTGCCGCCCCTGCGTTTGGGTGACGTCTTGTATTCGCATGAGCACACCGGGGAATCTCCGATCTATAGTTCCAAGTCTGCTTCGCGTTTTTTTTCTGGCAACATTGATCTGGTAACCATCGTTTTAGCGGCGAATCGGATCAAGGACTGCCCGATGAGGGCCGACAGCTGGGAAGCTGGGCCATGTGCTAAGGTTTCTCATGAGGTGTGCGTGGATATCGATTTGTATACTTTTCTGGGGTGATACGGCCCCTTCCATGTTGCCTCGCCTCCCCCCATTAACTTCATATTCCAGCACTGAACTATATGGGTGGACCCCTCCAATGATTTCGGCCCATCGCATTGTCTACATGTGCTGACTATTCCTTTCTCCTCAGTAATCTGACCTGTACGGAGCGCCTTGGGCACCCGTGCAAAAATGCGTGGGTGAGGGGAACATACCCCCCTACCCTCCCCGATTCCTCAACCCATGCAACCTCAGATTTCGCTTGGACGACGAGCATGCATGCATGCAACGATGTCCATGCACTATGTTTTTCAAAATATCATTATCGCTAAAAGCTGCTCGTTGACCATGGTGCACTTCTTTGTCACAATAACGGTCCATAAGCATATTTATCATGAAGTGATGAACAGCCTTATGAAGCAATTCCTTATTTAATGTTGTTTGAGTTTCAGTGAGTTTCAGTGAGCATCAGATGACGGCGGGTCGATGGGATTGTGCGAGCAACATCTGTAAATAAAAAATAAAGTAAAATAAAAATGAAAATAATTGGGGATTCACGGCCCGTCTCTTTCCCTGGAAAACAACTGGTAATCCGTTTCAGCGGCCGTGCGATTCCGGCACGAAATGACTGGGTGGCTAGGATCTGACGACTAGGAGCATGGCTGGCTAGGATCTACAACACGTGTATGTATGAAGACTAGCTTTACGTGGTATTCAGATTTTGAAAGAATCACACTTGCGCACATGCGATTCACAACTTTTTAATCGCGCTTACGTGCACGTACTTGTTGCCGACTTAGACATATTTTTTTCTAACATAAGGCGTTTGTACGTTTAGCAAATATCTAAGCCAGTTTGAATGCATTATTCACGAACAAAATATAATCCCGTGATCACGGGATTGGAGAAAATGTCCCGGGATTGGCATTCCTACTCCAGCCATGTCCACAGCCATACCAAGACTTTGTAAAATGGGACGGATATTAGGTGTAACAAAGTTCAAGTCATGGCTTCAAAGTTCCCATATCAGAGAAACCTTCAGATTTCAATGTTTTCCAAATTTTCCTAAATCGTAGAGTTTTCCCTTCAAAAGCCTTTGGTTTGTGAAGACAGTCTAAGGCTACCAGATCCCTTCAACCCTAGTTCCCGGAGGCGGCACCGAAGGGGAATCAAAGACGTCTGAGAACGTATTAACGCTTCAGGTGCATCAATCGTGCCGCAGTGCCGCTAGGTGAATCATATCCGTAATGTTAAACGATGCTTCCTTTTTCCAATCTTAAAGCAGCTTAAACCCACGGGAACTTCTGACCTCCTGCGTCCGCCTTACATCAGCCAGTTGCTGGAATTCCGTGTGTTGTCACGCTCGTTCATTGATTAAAAGTCTAGTCTTTCCAGAATATTCGTACTGCAAGACGCTTCCTGATTGGCTGTATATATCATTATTGCGCCATCCCCTTTCATTATTTCCTTTCGTAGGCAGTATATAAGCAGGGCCGGATTTCACTCAGTATGTATCCATCGATCTGTCCACCCATCTATCGGCTCAACATGTGGTGGACCATGTGACGCCCGTGACGTAGTGAAGAGCTAGTGCTGTGAGTGGTCAGTGTTTGACGTCAAGAATATAGATGGTGAAAGTGGAAGCTCTGTGTGTCTGACGAATAAACGAAGAATGAACAAGAAGAACTCGTGAAAAGGGAAGTACTGAAGAAGAGAAAAAATTGGCACATACCAGGTACCCAATAGTCAAGCTACCACGCCAAGAAGAAAACTCAGCTTCATTAGGCAGATTCCGAGCACTGTGCTTAATTCTGGCCATGAATGCCATGGGCTGATGACACCACCGTTAATAGATCCATGCCACTCTGCTGCTGGCCCCACAAGTCACATTCAATGGCGATTAATACTTTCTCGCCCCTGATCATATCATCCCAGTCACCTCCGCTCTCACGAACAAACGCCAGCTGCCAGGACCGTGAAAGTAACAGAAAGAGCACCGCTGCCGCTTGAACTGCAGCCATGGCTCGGCATACGGCGACGCGGCCCGCTCTCCGATGCCACCTTTCCGAGCAAACACCCACCGCTCCCGAACTTTGCATGGCCTCCGTTTACGACGCTGCCACTTCGCGTTATTGAACGCCAGGGCAGCCCTGCGGCCCAAGCCCGGCAGTCCCGGACATGGCGGCACCTTGGTACGCTGTCGCCCGTCACCTTTTCCTGGTCAGCGGCAGCGAGGGCCAGCAGTCCTGGCACCGACAGCTGCACACGCTGGTGACCTCGCTGACCGAGCCGGCCCGCTGGTCCAGCGGCACCAGGCTGGAGCCGTTAGCCGTGATGACGTCACCCTCCAGGTGGACTGTCTCCTGGGCAGCCTGAAGAGAGCGCGAGAGACGACGGTGAAACACGCGAACCGCTGTTCGTGGGTCGTAAGGTGATGCCGACATCGATTTCATTTGGGCAATGTGTGTCGTCTAATGCCTTGTCCTGTGCTTGAATAGTTCTGAACCAAATGTTTACGTGACAATCGCTCACGACTGTGGAAGCTCCGTCATCAGGAGCTCAAAACACCGGCTGTTGTGCAGTTGTTGAAAAAAGGTCTGAAAGACCTTTTGCAGAATTCAATTGTGCAACCCTGCTATCAGTTACTGGATCGTAAACTGGCCACAAAGGTAAGCAGCATTTATGGACGCAAGCCTCCACTTCAAACGGCTGTATACCAATTTGCTGATGGTCCTTAACAACCAAGGAAACAGCCACCGCCAGCTTTTCGTCCGCGCTAATACTTGTGCAAACCGATATGCATGTTCACGGTCTGGTGCGTTAGTGGACGCGGACAGCACAGAACTACGACATGATCTTCATGTCTGTGACGCTGTGAATGGCCTGCAAAGCTATTTCGAAGTGTTCAGCCGGACCGCAAAATGGAATGCCTTTGCAAAGGTGTACCCACGGACGTTGAACTGCGTTGACCGAAAGCTCAATTAAACATGTAAGTTAGGGACGTAAACATTGAATAAATGTGTTGAAATCTGAAAAACAATGTGAACGAGACAGCGCGCAGCACACATGTTTGCTGAGCGACAATGATCGCGCGCCCGCAGCCAGCTGCTCTTTCCGACCTGTCGTCTCGAGCCCCACCTGCAGGGCCTCGGCTTCGTCCCGCCGCTCGTCCTCCGTGTTCATGGTGACGAAGCGCAGCACCAGCAGGTTCAGGCTGGCCGCCACCACGGCCAGGCCGAACACGATGAACACGAGCGCGAACACGACGTAGTCGGGCCGCGTGTTGAGCGCGTTGTCCTGTTGCAGCGCCACCATGTCGCCGAAGCCGATGGTGGTGAGCGTGATGAAGCAGTAGTAGACCGAGTCGAAGTAGGTCCAGCCCTCCTCGCGGCTGAAGACCGGCCGCGCCGCCGGCGATCACCAGCACGCTGAGCGTGAACACGGCGCAGATGAGGTCCAGCTCGGACGCCTCCTGCGAGGGGCATTTGAGCAGCCGCTTCACGCAGCGGATCACGATCGAGCTGGCGCGGTTGACGCGGTCGCCGATGCTCTGGAACATCACCAGGCCCAGCGGGATGCCGGCCAGAGCGTAGCACATGGTGAAGACCTTGCCGCTGGCGGTGCGCGGCGTCGAGTGGCCGTAGCCTGCGGACGGGCCCGGTACGCTCTTAGGACGGCCCGAGGCAACGTCACAGCCACGACGCTTCCCCTGGTTCCGGCGCAGAATCAGGCCCCATTCAGCGAACACAACAGTTTTGCACAGATGAAATAGCTTCGAAACGGTTACATTGTATAGCGTAATTGGCCTTTTGCAGAGGCCAAATCTGTCTGAATGGTGTCAGAGCCAAATGGTTTCAGCGCGAACTGTATTGTATGTGGGTGCCATCCAGGCTTTTGTTCGATTTTGAAATCGCTCTGACTGGTTTCTGAAAGGATTCAGTAACTTTACACTTTCTTTCGTGAGCCGTAATTGCCATTGATTCACTTGAAACCCACAGTAAATAAGAAGCTGAAATGAACCACAGAGCTGCGTCCACCTAATCGCCATTGAATCGGGACTGGACCACTTTTTAAAAACCATTTTGATTCAGAACGGAAACTGGTAAATTGGTGCACTGCAGGTGAACCAAGGACAAACTTGATGCGATCCGATATTCAGCTTGCGGCGTAACCCGGCCCGGGTGGGCGCCGGCGCCGCGTCATCAATCAAACTCAGAGGCCGGCCCCGAATAAACCGCACAACTGAATTCCTGTTCGATACAATCTCTTTGATTTCAACATAACCGGCTGGGCAGACAGCATGACGCGTTCTGAACAGCACTCGATTTCGATGCTGGAAAACAAAACTGGAGGTGCAGTTTCTGGGAAAACTCCGCCAGTGGGTGCCTGGGCTCTCCATTGATGTGTGGCTAAAATAAGGAAACTGTAATGCGATTTCATAATGCACTTGGTGGAATGCAGCCCGCAAAAGTTCTCTGCTGGGGCGGGCGGATGCAACTTTGGAATGCATCTACAGCTTCTATTTCACGAGAAAGTAACGCAACCCTTATGCTGTTGCATGCCAAAAATAGGTTTGAACGCGGCACTTTCATCTCTAACAGCTTACGAAGATTTCTGTGTCGTCGCACTGGAAGCATGGAAAATTCTGCGCTGCAAGCCAACCAGACCAAATTGCGTCGCACGTCATCCCGAGGCACCACTGAGTGAACGATTGCCATTGCACCACATTATTTTAGTGTGTACAGATTCCTGAAATTTGTACTGGAGGGACAACTCGGCGAACTCCATGGCTTCGTCACACATTAGATCTTTCGTCCCAGCCAGCTCTGTGTGCGGTGGAATTTCACGTTAACATCCGATTCACAGCGGTCCAGGTGTTGCCAGATAGCGAAGCTCGCACCAACAATTATTCAGTTTTGAACTGACCTTCCAGCACCCTGCAGCGCTCAACAGGCTCAGTTGCATACGGCTAGCGACGCCACGATACAGGAACATTTCTTTTTACGTGTATGACATAATCGTGCTATTAGTGAAATATAAGGGGTCACTTAACCCTATTCCCGGAGGGCTAGACGGTATGGCCGATTCCCGGCAGGGGGGCGGATTCGGCCCCCCCTGAGATCTCGAGAACTACTTGTCCGATTTCATCGCAACAAACGGCAATCGATTTGCTGTGACGTGAACTACATTTTTATAAAAAGAAATTTTTCAAAATTTTGAAATTTGTGGATACAGGGGGTAAAAATGTCAAAATGGGGGGTACTTTTGGACTTCTTATAACTCCATTGTTTATCGACCGATTTCGATGAAACTGGCTTGAATCGAGAGATTATGGATAGGGCTTTTACCATGGGTCCCCAAATCTGAAATTTTGAGAAAGTTCATGGGCGTTCACAGGATTTCAAAAATAGGAGGATTAGTTTTCTAACAACTGGATGAACAAAAAAGGCAGACACCCTTTTTTGGCTTCTGCTAGTCATGTTATACTAAAGAAGTACAAATCGCATTACAATTTTTGTATAATGTTAGCATAGGCGGTGCCAGGGACATGAAAAAGGGGGAACTGTCATGATCACACGTTTCTGAGATCAACTTGTGACCTTTGACCTTAAATGACCTCCAGTGACCTTGGGGTCACTTGGAATGATCTCGTGTGCATTTAATATTATCTGTAAACGTTTTCAATCATTTGAATTTACTCTATTTCAAAAATTTCGTTTTATGGCTATTGCGATATAGGGTACGCGCACTGACATTTTAGGTCATAGCTCTGTGACCGGACCTGATATCAGGTTAAAACTTGGTACACAAGTAGAAGGCATCCTTCGACGTCATATATGTTCCGGGTTTGGCATTTGAAAAAATGGCGCCGAAATTATAGCGAAAAAACAAATTTTGACTTTTGACCTTGACCTGGCCTTGTAAAATGACCTCAAGAAAACAAAACTACATCTGCGCATTGCCCAACTATTTAGCTATACATCCATATAAAGTTTTAAGTTGTATCTTAAAAACTCTGTTTTTGGCAGACATTTTCCTTTTACCCTCAACATGGCCAAAAATGGCATGAGGTGCCTCCCAAAAACGTTGCCTGGCTCCGTCCCTAAGCAAAATAGAATTTTGAAATTTTGTCACGGCACGTAGAAAGAATAGCTAGGAAAAGTCACCAAGTTTCGTGATGCTGCGTTAAAAAGCCTAGAATTGGCAAGCAAAAAACCCGAGGGGGGGCGGATTCCGCCCCCCCTGCCGGGAATAGGGTTAACATGCGACTGTGCAATGGAAAATACTTCTATAGAATCAAAGTTATGTTTCTTCTGTCAAAAGAACATGCGCAGAGCGTCTGTTTCTAAACACCACACGATAACGTCAGGCTCCGTGGGAGAAAAATCCTATTCAGAACGTTCCTGGCCTTTGGTTCGCCTTCCTGAAACCACTCTACCTGAGGCAAAGGCGCGGCTTGGGGAACGCAAGGGTGGGTTTAGCGAAAGCCGCAGGGGCCGCCGTTTGACAGCCACAGCCTGACAATGCCCCCCGACTACACTTCGACTCGAGTCGTTATAACCAGGCCTAAACAATAAGCCCTTCTTCAATCGACTGCGAACAGTTTTCCAAGATCGTTCTGGCCTCGTCGGCGACCGGCCTTTATGACGAGCCGCTGCCGTAAAGACCCACTTAACATGCAGACAACACGCCTTATGAAGTTGCCCTGAACGACAAGAATCCTGAATGAATGGCTTCCAGACGTTCACTTGGGCCCCGGAGGAAAGGTCAGAAGGCAATCGGAAATAGCGACGCGTCTGTTTTGTAGGTCGCAAAAGAAGTTCTGAGATTCCGCGCGTCTGAACTAAATCCAGAGTCTTTATAGGAATAAATATACATTGCGTCGAACAAATCATGACGATGTTTGGTAGCCCATCCAAGGTTTACTTTCACGGAGGATTGAGTGCTGGCAGGAGCCGCCTACTTGCCATTTCCCGCTCCCACTCTCCTCCCTAAACTAAAACAAAACATTTCAAACCTGTGTCGGACCACTCTATTACACTGTGAAGTGCAGACTCATCAAAAGGCCAAAAGAGATCGGCTGCGCACCAGGCATGAGAATGACGCAGCCTGCTAAGGCACTTTTGTGTCGTCCAGTGAGTTACACTGCTTATCAATCGCTCTGTATGTCCGACCGGTAGAATTTAGTGGCCGAGACTGATCACAGCCTCTCAGAGCTCGAGCGACGGTAGTTGGCCGCATGGATTCATGAGCTGCTGGCTTCAAAAGAAGAGTGTCCTCTAGCTATAAAGTCTTCACATGTCGTGGTCGTGAAATCGACTGGAAAATACCTGCACCTGTCAACAGCAGGCATGAGGTGCGTGCAGTGAAATTCTCCAACGTGATCATGGATTTATAATTGACACTAGTTTAGCTGGAAATTAAATTGCTAATTCACAACAGTTAAATTGTGAAATTATAAAGGATACTGACGCTGTTAGTTTTATACAGAACATTTCGATTATCATGCATTTATCATTCCAGAATAAACAATTTATTATGGCGCGTGTCGTCCTAAACATGGCCGACAGGTACAAGACGTTGCAGGGGTACATAACGTGCCTTTTCAACCCCCTGTCTACGCTGCTTGCAAGTGTCCATGACGATAGTTGGAGGTGATAGTTTTAACGTGGCGGCACGACGTAAATGCTGTAGACATGGCCATGCCCAATCATGTTTTGTGACTATATGATGAAGCATATTGAAACCATCACTTTACGGATACTGCCACGCTACTAGGCAGCCAGGAAAACAAATAGGATGGCGCCGAGATGTTAACTCCGCACGATGGATTGGATCAAATGGTGACAAACGCAAAATACGCTGATTCTCCCTTCTCGCAATCGGTTTTACTTTCCTCGAGGTCCTTCCGGTGGCTCATGTGGTTAGAGCACCGATGATGTCTTTCGACGGTAGCTATTGTGTGCCATACACCTTGGGTGCTGTCTTCGGTTAGTGAGAGGATTTTGCACAATTCGTAGGACGCCGGTGTCATTTTGAAATCCATTCTTTCCGTGCAACGCCATAGGCATGACGGTAATTTCATCGTTATTACAGGAGTGAAGATAGCAAAACGCCAGGTCTATTTTCCGTGCAATAAATGTGTCTTTTAATAAATGTTGAGAAACATTTACATTTTGTTAACCTTTTCATTTGTCCTTTAGCCCAACAGATATCCAAATTTTGCGTATGTGTGAAATGACCCGCACCTATAAAGCATTCAAATGCCGCCTGTGTATGAAATGACGAGATGTGGAAACAGCTCTTGTGCCAGCATTTTGATTATGCTGATAAGCCTGCAATGCTATGGTAGCAGAATGACTAGTTTTAAGGGAAATACTGACGGGAGCAAATTGTACCGCTCCATGCGGTTGAGAAGCCCCGAAACGATCGAAGAGTAGTTTGCTAACCCAGTCCCTTCCACAACGGACCTCGAGATTCGTGTTGCCGCGTTGTTGAGCGAACATCAAACATTCCCGAATGGCATGAGAGCCCAACCAACCTTCTGCTTCCCCCGTGGATACCAGGGCAGTCCCTTGCATTGAGATGGCAGATCGGTGACTGGCGTGACTATTTCATGTCGTCCGGAGGGCCGCCGCAGCCGTAACGGGCACCTACCGATGGTGGTGAGCACTGTGATGGCGTAGTAGAAGGAGCCGGAGAACTTCCACTGGTTGCCGGCGCCGAAGGGAGCCGACCTCGTGACCACCGTTTCCACGATGTGGTAGTCGGCGTCGGTGATGTTGTACTTCCAGCGGATCATTGAGCTCATGTCTGCGGAGATGGAAAAGAGGAGTCAGTCGTAATGCACGGGCCAACTTCAGCGGCGCTTATTCGTTACATTTGCTACGCTGCTGTTTTCTGCACACCGAGTTCCTTCACAAAAAGAAAAACGTCACCCGTCGAAACGCAGTTTTCTGGTCCTTGCGGTCTCCATGAAAGGGAACGAAAGATACCTCACCCAATGTCCCACAATAACTGTGCAGCATGGCATTGAATGAACGAATGCAATAAGCACACTGTTAAGGAATCCTCATCCTTCTAACATAGGTACTAAGCGCTTAAACGTAGTGTTCCAGTTTTACCACACGTTTTGGGTTTAGGATGGCTGAGTGTACCTTGTAAGCTTCGAAACCAAGTCCTAATAATTTGTTTGGCTTTCGCGATTTCTCCCTTAGCATTTGACCAACTGGCTGACGCGCAAGACGTGTCGCTCACATCGGCCCGTTAAACTTTCGCCCTCAAATGATGCCTGTTACCTGCTATTGCCCGATCGGGTGTAGAGATCGCCGTCCGTGCAACAAGCAATGATTATCGCGCACTCTGATCCCAGAGCACGCTAGCAAAGAATTCGAGATAAAATTTCTAGAAAAGAAATAAACGGTTTATATATATATATATATATATATATATATATATATATATATATCTGTATGTATAATATATCTCAAAGCTCATGGCAATGCCGGAGGGACCAGATTGGCCGAGTGCCATGACCAAACGATCCTGGTCCGTCCAGAGACCAGGTGGTGGCTTTTAAAATTTCCCGGACCATTCCATGGAGTCATTGGAGGTGAGCGAGCATTCCCCCCAGTACTTGAGTGTACCCTACCACGTGCCGTACATACCATGCGTTGCAGACTTGGACGTGCCATTAGGAAGAGTGCACCGAAACTTTCGGCCTCCCTTGGACACTTGCAATTTGTTACCTAACTCTTCAGTGGCAGCTCGGAACCACTTTCGCTTTCGGCGACATCATGTGTGCTTATGCCGCCGAAAGGGCGATGAAGATACTTATCAAGCAAGAGCGCCATGGGAGCAGGCGAACTTCAAGCCCTCATGTACAGCAACATGTAATTTGCGAAACACGCATTTTACAACACAGGCGGGCTGCTCAACAGTCCTTCGCTGCCCACTTCAAATGGATATCAGCAATCTCCTGGGAAACATTCCGCGGGTCGTTTTGTCTCCTGATGTGCAGACGTCTGTCGAGGCACTGGTGTGATCCGATGCATCCAGAATTTTCCAGGACCTCGTCGCACCGTGACTCAATAGTGTTGCCGATGGGGAATCGCCAATCAGTCTAAATTGTCTCAAAGAAGCCCCGTGTCTCGGCGTACGGACTTGATCTGCCCCAGGCACTGGCCTGATCCGATCCGCCCGGGCTTTTCCGAGAACTCTCCACACCGTAACTCAATAGCAATGCCGACAGGGAATCGCCAATCATCCTACAGTGTCTCAAAGAAAGGACCGAAAAAACCAATTGGTGGATCAGACCCAACACGCGCTCTCGCGTCCCTGTAAAAGGCAAAGAATACTGTGCGCAAGCCGGAAATTACATCGTCTTGACCTGGTGCTGTAGTGGTGATGCTAAGCGTGTTTGTATAACACTGCTGCATGATGATATAAAATAATACTGAACAAAAGTAGTCTTTGATGTTCATTCAGCCACTGCACTTCTATTTCACAGACAATTTTGGAGACAAAATCGGACTTTTTTGTGATGCCTTTTACCGTTGATGTCAAATATCGTGCAGAACAAATAGGAGGCCACCTTCGAAAAGCAATTCAGATTCAGATAACTCTGATACAATACTTTGATACAATACTATACTCTGATACAATACTATAATCTGATACAATATTCTGATACTTCAGATGACTCTGATACAACAGTGACCTGCGTAGGAGTGGGCATGTCACTTCCCGCCATTTCATAACCTGCATGTCCTTCCTGGAGCTCGCAAAGAGTTTCGCGGATTTCGCTGCGTCTTCGTACGTTTCCATTGGATGCCGTAATTGGGTTTGTTAGCTCCATCGACGTTTAGATGCTCCATCGTACAGCCGTAGTCGGTCGTGTCTGTGTTTCTGACGAGCAGTTTCGATATGCGTGACGTGGCCGGTGTTGTTGCTGTTTTCTTTGGTTAGGCATATGGCATGGGCATATGCTGAATGGTCGTTTGCAAGCAACACGCTCGACAATACAGGCTGCTCGGAGTCGGAGCGATTGCCGCAGGCCAAAGAACGGTCTGAGGCCATAGACGGACTTCTGACCTCCGAAGGTCCCAGTAAGGCTGCACACCCCACAGACCTCGTTTTAAAACTAAACAAGAAAGGGGAAGTCCAAAATGCTCTCTGGAGCGAAAGGGTATCTCATTTAAAATCAGACTCCACGTCCACGTGTTACTGTTGGTTCATTGCACGCGCCAGTTCTGTTGCTAATGGTATAACTCCATTAGACTGGCTAACTGTTTTAGCCATCAGGACTGGTTCACAATGAGCCGGGGACACCTTCTCTGGAACATTTCCAGCCGCGAATCAGTTACGTAATCCGCGCCCGGTCGCCTCGGCGGCGCCTGCCCTGCGCCTGCAGTCAGACAGGCGTGGGCGGGCTTCCTCAGGCTGCGCCGCTCCGGACGAACTGCTGTGGCGCGAGTCGCAGCTGGACCCCCGCGGGAGGGGTCCGCGCGCCGCCGTGGTGCCGGCTGCCGGCGACCGGATACCAATTGATGGCTCCTTCGTTGGTTGTCGACGTGCCTCAAGGAAAACACGTCCAGTTTATTAATGCCTCATCGGCTTCACCTTCCGCCGAGGATCTTCACGAGGGTCAAACCCGTCGAAGGCGTTTTGGTTTTGTTTATGCTTGGTACACCGCGCTTTGATAACTGCCCTGGACCTGGAAACAGCCACCTGGCTTTGTCTGGTCTCCGTTACTGTCTGTTACGGATGTTTCGTCCTGTTTATTGCTGCCGCGAATGGCCATTCATCGTTATTATCTAAAGCCTTGTTTGACAGCACCAGTGCCTCGCAAGTACATAATGCTCTGCAGATCCTATTGCCGGAGTGGTTTCAGGCTTACCAGACTTTACCCGAAAAGCCAGATAATGCTTTTCATGTCAGGGTTGGCAGAATTACTTTCGTGTGTTTGTTTTGCTCGTTCTGTTTTGTTTTATTTGCCACAACTTTTTCTAAGCATTTTCGCAAGCCGTGGCAGGAGATTTCCGAAAATTATTGGAGGGTGGGGGTCCACATAGAATTTTAGGCCGTCTCTTTCCAATCATTGCCTAATGTTAAAATACCTGAATACTGGAGGGGGGGGGGGGATTCGGACTTCCGTGCCCCTCCGGTATTGTCAGCCATGTTGTTAACGCCGGAAAAGATGGATATTTGAATACCTGAGAATGTTCCACCCTATCAGCTATTCATAACTAAACGATTGGTCTGAATAATGATGTTGATAACGCTTTCGTTGTTCATTTTTCCCGTCCGACATGACGCAGTACGGACCTACGCCTTCTGGTGATGTCATGGAGCAGATGTCAGTAAGGCGCTTCTAAATAGGGCATGGGGTTAACCACGGAAAACTGTTTTGAAATTCCATGAATGTAGAATTTTGAGATCCAATGTAGATCGCAGATCACCTAAAACAGCAGGCTGCAACTTGGCTATCTCACCTCAAAACACGTGCGAAATTTGGAACATTCTCTTTAATCCTGGCCGGGCCGGCCTCCGGATCCACCCTCGCCAGGTCAGGGGGTCATGAGACCCCCAATAACTCGAGAACTGTAAGTCGCACAGGAAATGTGAAAACACATGGGGAAGGCATTGGCGAAACTAGAAGAAAGCACCCAGATTTAGTCCAGTCAGGCCAATATTGAGGTCACCAGAGATCATCCTAAGTCAAATCACCGGATGAAATTTTCTGGCAGGAAAACGTTATGAGTCAAGTCGTTAACGTGGCTTCAAAGACATTCGACGCAGCCGAGAAGGCCTCTTTGACATCAAATTTGGTCATTTTACATCAGACTGAAAGTGAAAGAAAAATTGTCTCGATTTGTAAAGACAAAGGTAGCGTTTTTTTTGCATTGCAAAAGACTGTGCTTTGGCTAGATCATGTCGCAGATGTTTTTAGGATGCCTATCAAGTCTGCAGTTATCATATTAACCCGTCCCCGACTGGGGGGCAGTTGACTGCCCCCGAGGTTTTTCTGAGATTGCGAGAGAACCAACAATCACAGAGTCAAGAACCTTTGTGTACCCTTTGCTCCATCAATTTTACATCTCGTGTCAAAATTTTGACCCCAGGTCAGGTCAGGTGCCTGATCTAAGTCGGGTCAAACGGACCCATGTCCAAAAAAGTTTAGCGCCCTGTAACTTTTTCGCAAAAAAAGATATCTTAATAATACTTTCAGGGATTAGCGATCATGATAGGTGCAACAGATCTGCAATCACAGATTTTTCGGAATTTTCCGGGTTATTGACCTAAGGTCAAGCCCATTTTTAAGACATGTCGTCGTTTTTTTCGGAAATTGACGGAATATTTCATGACATTTTTTTGTATGGAGTCAAGCAGACATCTATTTCCCGTCATTGGGCAAAGTATCAATGACTTCCAGCCATTGACCTGAAGTCAGGTCACGAATAACTGTAGTGAGCCAAAATGTACCACCGTCAAAATCGACGATAAATTACTCAGAATGGGTAGAAAATGGCAGAACTAGCTTGCGCAGACGTAAGTAATAGCAGGAATCTCAAAAATTTGAAAAAATCCGTATTTTGGAAATAAACAGGCTCTCGCGAATAAAGCTCCGCCAACTTTGTATATTGGTAACTAACCAATTTTTCCAAAATTTAAGCATGAGAAACCATCACAAGAACCACAAAGATCAATAAAATTTACACAGATCGTCTTTTTTCACGAAAATAAAGGAACGCTAAAACTAGTTCCCGTCAATTTGGTACCGCATATGGCAGCGGAGCACACCGACAGCTGGCGGGAGAATTGCCGTGTCTTTAACTCATCGTTTCTGCGTATATATTGAACAAATCTGGGTAATTAGACTTGTATCGGCATCCGCGGACATGTACTTGTGCGCTGGTACCTTTACCTATGCGTCATTAGTCACAGCCCTTGAGATTCAGGCCATTTCTCGGTCTCATGCAGTCGGCTATGAGAAAACACATATAGGGCGTACATTGGCTTACATATTATCTAAAACTAAAAAACGAGACCACTTTCGAGCTCTACCCGTCACAAGCTTTCCAACCGTATGCTTATTTTTATCGTGCGACCAACCGTTCGTGAGTTAGGGGGGGCAGCCAACTGCCCCCCCCCTCAGTCGCCCGTGTTCGAAACGGACCGACGGTCGTGCGCGGGTTAAGGTCAAACGAGATCAACCTAGGTCAAACTTCTGGACAATATAAGTCGAGAGTTACTGGTATCTGTCATACCATCTGCCGCCTTCCCGTTGATGAGACACGACATAGCATACAGTCTTACAACTTTGGTCCATGCAATATCCGTTCTTCGTCATGAAATCCATGCCCCTAAACATTTTCTTCAAGTAAGTCACACAGACACGGGGCGACGAGTGCGGCCGCAATGTAAAAACTTTATATTCGGTGGGAAGATTTTCAGCAATGGTGAGTACTTTTATTTTGACGACCAAAAATAAGAGCATTGGGGCAATAAAAGTTGAACCCGGTGAGAATGCATAGGTTTGGTTCTGATCATATATGACCATGCAAGGATTGTTCGCGTTGAAAACAAGCAGCATTTTTCTTAATGTCAAAGCAGGCCAGCCTGGGCCAAATGGGATCAGGTCAGTCACGGAGAATAAGTTCTTACCATACATCAATGCTTCGACAGCATATATGGTGACTGATAAACATTCAAAAACTGTAAATCGACGAATTTTATTTGGCCGGGAGTCTAAAAATTCGGAATAAAATGCAACCTGACCTCAGGCCACGGGTCAAAGGCAAATGTGTGTACAAAGGACGTGAGAGGCACCACGGCTTATATTCAGATTTTAAAACCGCCGAACTACACCCGCAATCCCAACTGATGCCATAAAAAAGCAAAAGTTTAACTGACTTAAAGTCACTGACTTTGATGTTCCCAAAAAATTCGAGACGGTTGAATTGTTTATCTGTCGTGTTCTATCAGTGCAACTGTCGATGTTCTATCGTGTTAATCGATACATTTCGCTAACAGTTATAGCATTTTACGTTTTTTCAGAACACGGTCTTACATGACCTGTTCCGGATCAGTGACTTCAAGTGAACTCAACTAAAAAATTGACGCTGTGTGTAAAAAGGATACATGGAAGGGTATCCAAAGTTTCATGCCTCTGCGCGTCTGGATTTTCTGGCCAACCCCAAAAACTGGAAAGGAGTGAGTTCTTATGAGCCCCCGACCCGACGAGTTTTAATCACATAGCTTCCTTTACGTTGAAGTGAACACAGAACTGAAATGTTACAGGGCGCTGCACAGGTACCTATGGTTAAGTCCCCGCAGGCGTTTTGCGGCTCAGGCGGAAAGATCAGCCGGAACAGCAAAAACAGAGAAACTGGAAAGCGCAGCGATATGACGCATTCGTTGAAGAAGTGACGAGCTGGACGGAGGTCACGTGGACTCACTATTCCCGCCGTCCTCGGGCGAGCTCGACCCGGGCACTCACTTGTGAGCACGTGCAGCGTCCTGATCTCGTGTTCCGACTCGAGCGAGTCGAACACCGCGGCCCCGACGAGCAGGTACGTGAACGTGCAGACGATCAGGGACAGCGTGCGGATGTTCTGCTTCTTCATTGCATGCCGGCCGGCGGCGGCTGGCGCTCCCGCCCGCGCCCGCTCCGGCTGCCTCGGCGGCTGCTGCCGTCCTCACCGCCGCAGTCCGAGGCCTGTCGCAGCGGGCCGGTCTGAGGCTCGGGTCGACTGCAGAGGGCCAGTCTGAGGCTCGGGGTCGGTCACAGAGGGCCGGTCTGAGGCTCGGGGTCGGCTACAGAGGGCCAGTCTGAGGCTCGGGGTCGGTCACAGAGGGCCGGTCTGAGGCTCGGGTCGACTGCAGAGGGCCGGTCTGAGGCTCAGGGCCGGTCACAGAGGGCCGGTCTGAGGCTCGGGGTCGGTCACAGAGGGCCGGTCTGAGGCTCGGGGTCGGCTACAGAGGGCCAGTCTGAGGCTCGGGGTCGGTCACAGAGGGCCGGTCTGAGGCTCGGGGTCGGTCACAGAGGGCCGGTCTGAGGCTCGGGGTCGGCTACAGAGGGCCAGTCTGAGGCTCGGGGTCGGTCACAGAGGGCCGGTCTGAGGCTCGGGGTCGGCTGGCCGGTCTGAGACTCAGGGCCGGTCACAGAGGGCCAGTCTGAGACTCGAAGCTGTCACATGATAGGAACATGTCATCTGGGGGGAGGCAGAAATGGACCTTTAAAACTAAAAGGTGCTCCCTGCGAAGATGAAGTCTTCCACAGTCAGTGCGTAAAATACGTAGCATCGCAATTGGAGAAACAGTCGCAGAAAGTCGGAAGTACAAAATTTAGTCTCCTTGTTATTCTCGTTACTTAAAAGGACTGGAGCGTTCGCTCCCTTGATCGCAGTGGCGTCATTGTCGGATGCAAGGCACGTGCTGTTTGGAAACACTGCAGAAAAAAGACACGCGCTGTTTTCCAAGTACGCTGGTCGCCCAGATAGGAGACTGATTTTATCGCTTACCTATGCCCTCCATTCCGAAATCCCCACTCAAAGCTAATGCTGGGGCAGACAAAAAATAAACGACCCATTACACAGAGTAAATGCAAGAACAAAAATAAATGCGTACGTTCAGTCGCAAATACCGCGATGTTTTCATATCAGACCTAACTGGTCTATGAGCTCAGAGCCTTCTATTGGAAGCGCGCAGAACAAACTTTTGTAACCGAAACATAAACGTCCTTAGCGTCGTCACTGCAATAGCCTGCTGCTTGTTTGCCGGGTTGGCGTGCCAATGCAATTGGTGCTAATGATAATGGCGACTCATGAAAGTGTATGGGGTAGTGGTGTGTCTCAGTGATATTGATAATGTTACGGTTTATGGACATCACACAGCGTGGCTGGGTCCCAAAGGTCGCCAATGATGGATAGAAAAATGCAATAAAAAATAAACGTTGATATCAAACGGTAATTGGAACAACGCTCGTAAGCCAATGGTTTGTAAAGGAAAATGTGTGTAACCAAAGATTCGTGAACATAACATTGGTACTGCAAAAGATTCGGGCCGGAAAAGGTTGGTATCGAAGAAGGTTCGCAACAGAAAAGGTACGTATCGGAAAAAGTTCGTAAAGATCTTTTGCCTTACAATCCTTTCTCTAGTAATCTTCCGATACGAACCTTTTCTAATACGAATCTTAGGTTTACAAATCTTTGGTTACGAGCCTTTTCCTTACGAACGTTTTTCATTACGAACCTTTTTCGTACGGACCTTTCGCATACGAACGTTGCGAGCCTTTTCCGATACGAACCTTTTCCCATACGATTCTTATACCTACGAACCTTTGGTTACGAACATTTTCCCTTACGAAACCTTGATTTACGAGCCATGGTCCTAGACCAATATCAAACTATAAATGATTTTACCAGTTAACTGTCAGCCGGTTTCAGTGATGGCACAAAGTAGCCTTTGTAACTTTTTGACGGATAAGTTGATCAACGCTAAGTAACAGACTTCATATGGGATCATGGGGTAACTGATTTCCATTGTTTTTGGGAGCCGCTCTGAAAATCTTGAAACCATTTTTCATCATCCGCAGTCAATTGTACTGTGAAAAGATATTTGATGAATTCGATGCTTTTTGGTACAAATGCAGATATTAGGATTACAAAATGTACACCCTTTTTTCTTTGAGGGCGAATATTCTCCGCATGCTACACTAGTAGTGTTTGGTGTCAAGGTCTACAGCATCGCTGACGTGGTAATTTAAAACAGTGTCATTCAGACCCAAAGAGAAATACTGCGTTGGCTCGTTCGCAGGATGACGGAATGTTCTTGTGTCAGCTTAAAAAGAGCTTAACCTTACGAATGCTAATGCTGCAAGGCAAGATTCTCCTTCCATTTGTGCCTGTGAAAACCAAATCAGACTGCTGCGCGCATAATCCGATAGAAATTGGGGCCCAAGGATTTGACAAATGACATCGACGCGGCGCCTGGCGTATGCAAAAGAGATTTCGTTATGGCGCTGAATAGCGTTTAATTATGGTCGTGCTTCGGCTCGTGAATACTGATTAGAACCAAACGATAGCAGGTGTCAACATCATCACGGATGCTTCTGTTACACAAAGGTGCTTTTTTTAGCCAAACGGGACTGAAACAGGAAACACCTGTCATGCTTACTTGTTGGAATCGCCGCCGTCCGGACTGCCGAATCACTTCCGGTCACGCATTGTGACCTGTTACACTGCCTGAGCCAGACGACCGTCTTAGTCTTACCACTCTTTTGGTCGGGTCTCTTGGTTCGATTCCTTCTTCAATCGGACCGGTTCCTCAGTGTTTCCACTGTCGTATTTCAACCACGTCTTGAACGCGATGAACACCTCGGCCACTCATTGTGACTTGTTGTCTATGAGCAGTGGCCCAGCCAGACCACCTTCGTATTCTGACCACTCCTTTGGTCGGGTCTCTTGGTTCGATGACTTCTTCAGTCCGACCAGTTCCTCAGTGTTCTTGTTTTCTTTGTTCAACCACGTTTTGAGCACGACGAACACCTCGGTCAGACCGCTGTGATCAAATGCAGTTTAGTCGCTGCTTTTTTATCACTGCGCTAGTCAGACCTCTTCTTTAGTCCCGCCCGCATCTTCAGTATTTTCTCTTCCTCGGTTGCACCATATCCTCAATGTGATCACCGTATCAGTTGGACAAGGGAGTGGGACTTGCGGTCTCACTGAAACAAACTGCTTCCTCAGTGAGATCACCCTCTCAGTGTCGGCACTTCATTAACCAGATCGCTGCCTTTTTCGGACCGCTTTATCAGTTAGTCAACGCTTCAGTCAGACCACAGCTTCAAATAAACCGCCTCGGAGCTGAAACAATGCCTCGGTGGGACCTCAGTCTCAATCTCACCACGGTCTCCGGTCAGACCAACGCCTCAGTCCGACCACAGTCCGAAATCCCCACCTCAGCCAGGCGGCGGTCGCACCCAGAGCCCTCCTCGGCCAGGCCGCCGTTCCCGCGCAGACCGACCACCAGCCGAGCCACACGGCGGGCGGACGGCGCCAGAGTGGTGCGAGCCCCGCCGGCGTCCCCCAGGCAGTGGTGGCGTGCCAGCCTCCGTCCCCGTCACGAGCGGCCGCCGGCGCAGGCGCGGCGTCGTCCCCGCAATCGATACACGGGAGAGCTGTCCTGTCACCGTCCCGTGCCGAAACGTCGACTCCGGTCAGGACCGCTGACAGCTCCACTAGATCGCGCGGCCCGGGAAAGGCCAGCTGGCCTCGCCGGCTCGAACGCAGCGCGTGTTGAAGTTCGTTCTCTGCGCTGATGTTACGATGCGCGCTTTGTTTTCGACTTTGCTTTGCGTTCCCGACGGCGCTCGCAGCGGCCTCCGCCTCTGTCGCGTGTGCTCCGCATGCTCTCTGCTGCATGCCTTCTCTTTCGTCCGACCGTCTTTATCCCACACTTCCTTTCGAGAAACACAGCGGCCTCGGTGAAGTTGCCTCTTGTCAGAACGGCGAGCATTTGCCACGTCGACGCAAGACGTCAAACGTTAAACAAACTATCAAATCCAGCCGTCGTCCAGGCGTCCGGTAAGCGCCGGACAGACCGGCCGCCTGCGTGCCGCGGGAGACGGAGCCGGCGGACGGACCTCTGGCACCCGACATGCCTCGGCCGCCGCCGGCGGACGGCAGGAGATGAGCGGCCGGACACCGGACGTCCGGCGACTGCCAGCCTCGCTCACGGGCCCGGGAAGAGACGAGCGGCCGAGATGACTCGTTTCCGGTGGAGGAACTGCGCGACGGTTGGAAGATGGGTGGTTTCGGCGTCGGCTGCGCCACGACTTCAGACACGGTAGACATTTTCGCAGATATATGTCGTGGGGTGGAGATAAAAGTTCCACCATAAAGCACGCAAACGGCTTCGGTACGTTACTCTGCGCGAAACAGTTTCCATTGGGACTGCCGCCAGTGAGGTTAATGTTGCCGTTTTAGTATGGACAATGGCACATGAATTTGAGTCTGTTTCTGTTACGAAAAGAGGTATGCATTTCCTGAAGGAGGGCATTGCAAAGGGGCGTGTACTCATAACCCATGGCAGCCCGCCATTTAATACAAAAAGCGGGACAGAAGACGGCATCTATGTTCAGTGGGCATTGAACTGCATCGATATTTAACTAGAAGGGACACAGCCTTTACGGCTGGCCGAGAATGTTTGCATTCACTCCAAAGCACGATCAAAGTTCGTCCGCTGATGGTCTTGACACGATCTATTCTTGGAGAAAGATAGGCATTGCACGCGTGCAAATAACAGGAAAAACGGCACAAGTCCAGCAGGCGCGTCAATCGAACAGACTAATGCAAGCTCACAGCAGCAGAACCGACAAAGTTGGGAGGGTACGTAAATCTGGTCATTGCGCAGTATCCTTGTGTCGCATGTGTGTGTGTGGGTGTGTGTGTGGAGTGTCTGTCATTTATTGCGTCATGGCGCCTCTCACCTGGATGGATGCATTAACAGCAAGATTCTAGACCTCCATGGGCCAAGTGGCTTGCTTCAGTAGCGTAATCAGAGGGACGGCAGGAATTGATTTTCATTGAAACTGATTCGTGTAGTAAACAAAAATATTTGAAAATTGAAACGCAATGCGCTGTTTTTCTCAAAATCTTTAGGTGCACTGTTTGATGGCATCAGTTTCCCTATGCCTGCAGTAAAATGGTAAAGAAGCCAATGCCTTTTTAATTCAGCCTAGAACCCGCTCTCCAGAAAATCCTGATTACACTACTGATTGATTTCGCTTCGCTGCTACATGTTTTCTGGTTGAACGGCACCGCTCGAATTGAGAGGGGACTCAACGCTCTTGAACCCTAGTCACGGTTCAGGCTAGTCCACCCCGGCAAGACGACAGTCCTCCAAGTCGCCACACATCCTACCTGTGGTTAGTAAAACACTTCGTATTCATTTTTCGGTAACGTTTAGACACGTTTTGTTCTAAATGCGCCATGACCTGGCTGACAAGGAGCCGGACAGCAGAGTCCGGTGCACAGCAGGCACTGGACTCGAGTTCCAGAACGAGCAGCTGTATTCGGCACGAGACCGAAAAGGTCAGCACGTCACAGGACAGACTCCGCGACACGGGGCAGCCGTTTTTCGAAATTGCGCGGCACGAGAAAGATCCTCAGTGCCGTCTGGTCAAAAGCCTGCGACGAAACACTCCATGGTAGGGAACACTTGAGTGGCGGTTTCAGGCTCGGCAACAAGCATAGATTAGTATGTATGGATTTGAATTCCAACATTATCCGCTCCCATGGGTGTAGCAACGTCCCATACATTAAGGGGGTTAGTACAAATCAGACTTTTGGCAGCACAATCTAACCAAAAAATTTCGACGGGAAATTACGAAAAACGTTCACTCTTCCATCAAAATTTGGGAACGGGGACAAAAGCACATTTTGTCAAGACAGAAGGAGACATCGTCCACCCCCCTTCCCCAGCCGGTACACCCATGCCCAATTTCAACCTTTCCAAGCTAAACTTGTAAACTGTAATACAAAGGGGGAAAAACAGCAACAGAAAGCTGCTGACATCGGATGGTTTCGAAGAGATCTATTAAAACAAAATCTACATCTAAATATACCCTTAAGTTTCATACTTAAAGCACACAGAAATGTTCAATTCGTGTCGTCCGTGTCGACTTAAACAATGCGTCGCGTTTATTGTGGTTTTACATCGTCGCCATTAGGTGGCAGCACCATCTCACCGCCAGGCTGCTTACGCTCATTTCAGAGCAGGAATGAAGCATGTTAAATCAAGGAATAACGATTCAGCTTCCGACCATCTTCATCTGAACCTGCAGATGGCGGAAATGCCATGTAGCTCTACATATCTCACTCAGATCAGAACCAAGTACCCCAATAACACACTATCCTCGTCTTAACGAGCGATTGGCTGCAAAGAGCGATCAGCGGCCGTGGTGCGGGGTCGAGGAATCCAGCAGCGAAGTAGAAAACCTTCCGATCTTTATAAATCTTACCATGCATCTATTTATTGTAGATAGTCGATATTTGCCGGCGTAATAGTCCTGCTATTATAGGAACTGTGTGAAATCCTATGTAGACCCCTGGCAATTTTAATAAATCTTCGGCTATGAATTCAACATGTGAATAAAAACAGTGAAACTCACGCGATCGCTGACAAAGAAATTGAGAACTGCGATGAAATACTTGACATGCATCGTAATGATAAATCTCCGGCGAGTAAACGAAGCGGCCATATCGCCCAGAAAGCATATGTTTCATTTCGCCTCGTGCTAGGCTCACTGCGGATGGTCTGCTGAAGAAGATGGCCGACTGGAGGGCTGCAGCTCGCTGCCCCTCGTCGGATATCCCAAAGTGGGACCACTACCCGTGGCTGTGCAGGGTCCAGTAGTCAGAGGAGAAAGGGGAGCAGGGACTGCAGGAGAGTAAACATGTCAGCAGACACCAACACCACCATGCCGTCATGACTTCTGTGCTTGTTGTTCTATTTGTTGGTGGTGGTACCATCTCATTTGTTGTTTGTTGTTAGTTGTTTTGTTTTAAACAGGATCTGAAATAAAAGAGTCAAGTCCAAATCAAAAACAATCCAAATAGAAGACAGGCTGCTTCTGTTTAGACACAGAGAGGCTGCTGGAGATCGTGCAGGACTTGGAAAGGCCCATAATTCCGCTTTTTGTATATCTTAAGATTACGTGACGATAATTGCTGGAAAGAAATGGCATCAAACTATTTTCGGATCCCCACTTATTTTCCGGGAATCTCCCGCTAAGTTTGTTATGGCTGACAAACGCATAATATTCGTCAAAACTGCTGATTGGCCAAGTTGAAACTTCACTTTAATAGGCGAGTTTTCATTTAGCGGTTCCTTTCGGCTTGTGAATGTGCAGTAGTCATGTGATGGATGGGGACCTGTGGAAAGTTGTCTGCTTCCTCGCTTGATGTGATTTGCATCCATGTGCTATATGTGCTTCTTTGCCTCTCCCTTGAAGCTTGACGGGGGCGCGGTGCCGTAAGGTCTGGTTCCAGGACACCAGAACACCGTACACATTGCACAAAGGTAGTTCTTCAAACTACGTACTGCCTTAAAAAACGTGGTTTATTTAACTCTCCAGTGTTGTTGTTTTTTTTTTAGTTTAACATGCCGTAGCGTTACGACGTAGCTCGGTGGTAAGTTTGCAATGCGACATCGACCGCGGGTGGCGTAGCTGAATCATAGCAGCGAACATAAAATGGCTGTCATGTCTGAGTCATCATAGCCTTCATCTATTTTGCGCCACAACATAACGTCTTTGATGTGTCATGCTCGCCGTGGTCAGCTGGTGGACTGACAGTCAATTTCCGCTTTCGTAAACATCCTTGTCTCGAGAGAGACGCCACCGGCTTTGCCCGTTACGTGCTCCCGCGGTGGTCGCAAACGCGCCTCGTGAACGGGCCTTTGACGACTCAGCTCCTTTCTGTCGCCGCAGCATGATACGGAGCCGTCTCTGGTCAGCATCGCGGGCGGGGGCGGGGGCGGGGGCGGGGGCGGAGCTAGGCCGGACCGGAGCCGGACCCTGCCGGCCGGCTCTCTGGCTATTGACCGACGTCAGCCCTGACGGGCGAGACCCATCCTTCCACGGCGGCAGCCGGGCGCCAAGCTGGCTGGCTTTGTCGGGGTGGGTCGGAATCCGCGATCGTGACAGCGTCCGGCTCTCGAGATTGTCCTCTGGGTGGTCCCGAGAGGTGCGTTTTAAGTGAAGTGGTCAGAATCTACTGTCTCGACCCTCCAGCAAGAGAACGCTAATAATTCTGAGCAGCACCTTACTGGCCTAACTTCATGACCATCCTAACTTAGTGACAATCTATCCACCGAAATGTTCTGAACGATACCAAACCGACTTGAAATTCCCGGTACCCAACCGGTGCGAGTCCATCATCGCTGGGAGGACTCCATCAGTGTCTCGCTGGCATATTCCTCACTGCAGACGACATTTAATGATCCGGACTTCAGAGGCGCGTCACCAACAACGTCCCTTCGGTGGCATCCAATCGCTGGTCTGAAATTGAAGGCACTCCGCGGGCAGACATGACATTGCCAAATAGATTGGGGTCAGTGCCCGCGCATGTATTACAGCGAGGACTTCAAATCATTGCAAATGCCCACCGCATATGGTCGCATGTTAAACTCACAGATATTCGTGGGTATTCCACCCAATATGGGGTGCTGAATCACCCCCAAAAGCAAAGAAAACTACTCCATGCCCGCCGTCGTTATTCGAACAGCACCGCAGCGTCGCGCCCTCCAGACGCAGTCGACGGGCCAGATTAACCGGCGGAGGAGGGAGGCGGAGGCGTGAACAACCTCGAGCAACACCGCCGCCCGCCCGGCCGCGCCCTCGAAGCGCCGATTTCGGCGGCGGTTCGTCGGGGCCGACGCGCCGCCCGCCGGCCGATCGCGCCAATCGATCGTCGGCGGCGGCGCAGCGCCATCCGGTCCGGCGGCAGCGTTCGGTGGAGCCCGCCGCGTCGCCCGCGGCGCCGACTCCGTCGCTGCCGGACGCGCCGGGACGCCACTGACAGCTGGAAGGTGGCGAGGAGCGCTGCTCGGCGTCGGCGGCTCCGAGAGCGGTCCTCTCCGGTCGAGCAAGATGGCGAAGCAGCAGGAATGCCAGGGCGGCAAGCGGTACAGGTGAGTGGGTGTGGGCGACTGCATCACGCCTGACTGCCGTGAGTCCTGCGACTGAGAGCGATATGGGCCATGCGAAAGACCGTCGCAGGAACCCGCAAGCTCAGAACGTCGGCGAGAAGACACGTCATCGTAACCGGGACGCGTCTGGAAACCGGAAATGTTCGTGGTCTTTCAGGCTGAGTCCCGTTGCCTGCCAGGTTTCGTTGGTCGGATCCGAAATGGTGCGGTCATATGTTACTGTTTCTTCTCCTGCAGATTACAGACGTCGACGTGCTGTTGCTATATCTGCGTCATAATCGTTGAAACGATTTACGCAGTCTTAACCCTATTCCCGGAGGGCTAGACGGTATGGTCGATTCCCGACAGGGGGGGAGGATTCGGCCCCCCTGAGATCTCCAGAACAACTCGTCTGATTTCATCGGAACAAACGGCAATCCATTTGCCGTGACGTGAACTACATTTTTACAAAAAGAAATTTTCAAAATTTCGAAATTTGTGGATACAGGGGGGCAAAAATGTCAAAATGGGGGTACTTTTGGACTTCTTATAACTCCATTGTTTACCGACCGATTTCGATGAAACTGGCATCAATCGAGAGATTATGGATAGGGCTTTTACCATGGGTCCGCAAATCTGAAATTTTGAGAAAATTCATGGGCGTTCACAGGGTTTCAAAAATAGAAGGATTAGTTTTCTAACAACTGAATGAACAAAAGACGCAAACACCTTTTTTGGCTTCTGCTAGTCATGTTATACTAAAGAAGTACAAATCACATTACAATGTTTTTATAATGTTAGCATAGGCGGTGCCAGGGACATGAAAAAGGGGGAACTGTCATGGTTGCCCGTTTCTCAGATCAACTTGTGACCTTTGACCTTAAATGACCTCCAGTGACCTTGGAGTCACTTGAAATGATCTACTGTGCATTTAATGTTATCTGTAATCGAATTCACTCTATTTCGAAAATTTCATTTCATGGCTATTGCGATATAGGGTACGCGCACGGACATTTTAGGTCATAGCTCCGTGATCCGACCTGATATCAAGCTGAAACTTGGTACGCAAGTAGAAGGCACCGTTCTACGTCATATGTATTCCGGGTTTGGCATTTGAAAAAACGGCCCCGAAATTATAGCGAAAAAACAAATTTTGATTTTGACCTTGACCTGATCTTGTAAAATGACCTCAGATAAACAAAATTACATCTGCACATTGCCCAGCTATTTATTTATACATCCATATAAAGTTTTCAGTTTTATCTTTAAAACTCTGTTTTTGGCAGACATTTTCCTTTTACCCTCAATATGGCCAAAAATGGCATGAGGTGCCTCCCAAAAACGTCGCCTGGCTCCGCCCCTGAGCAAAATAGAATTTTGAAATTTTGTCATGGCACGTAGAAAGAATAGCTAGGAAAAGTGACCAAGTTTCGTGAAGCTGCGTTAAAAAGCCTGGAATTTGCAAGCAAAAAACCCGAAGGGGGGCGGATTCAGCCACCCCCTGCCTGGAATAGGGTTAAATTATTGACAACAAAAAAGGCCGATTATCGTAATCAGCTAATGAAGTATTCGTTATCGTTATTGTAATCAGCAAATGCTGTCGCTGTGGTTTGGTGGATAAAGAGCCGGACAACAGAGCCCGGTGCGTGACAGTTACTGGATTCGAGTTCTACCGATCACAGGGCGGTCGTGTGACAAACATTTGGGTAGCAGATTTAGGGTCAGGCTGCTAGCTCATGTTAACCCTCGCCCAACACGGGGGGAGGTTGACTCTCCAAACACTTTTGGTGACTGCAAAAAGTTATGCGCATGTCCTGTAGCATTTTCTTGTTCCGGTCATGTCACGTCACGGACCTAGGTCTCGTGAAAGAGGCCACTTTCCGATTTTTTAAAAAGTCCTCAATTTACGCCGTATCTTCAATCCACGCCGTAAAATTGATCGATCTGAAACTTTCAGGACTATTAGTCGAGGCATTCCTGAGAGTTCTGCTATCTCGGAATGTTGTCAAGGCCATGGTCAATAGCCTGAGGCCAGCTCCATATCCATCCAATTTCCCTATTTCTAATGGTTTGAGACCGTTTCCTCGACTTGTTGGTGTCTGAAATGCATTCCTTGGACAAGGAAGTCGCTAAACAGGACAAACAGTGTCGACCCACATGAACGGTCATTGGGCCGTATCAGGTCACATTTGGAGTAAACTAGCAAAAGGGAATCTAAAACCCCGCTTTGATGATTCCTGGGGTAAAAATAGGCAATGAAGCAGACTTTTGCAGTCCGAAATTCCACCAAGATACTTCCAAGCTGTGAAAAGACCTTAGGTCATCTGAGGTCATGCAAAGCCATCGAGGTAGGGACTGAGTTCATATCCAGATGTCCAGCTTTATCCCTTTGGTTTATTTCCCGAGACAATGGCGGATCTGGATATAAAAAGATGAAACCAAAGCGTGCTTCAAATCAGGTCATGGCACTACGTCAGGTCAGGTCATATGACCGACCTTATATAGCACCCTAGTGATCACGGTTGTGAAACCCAGGGAGTTTGAATCCAAATGTACTCCTTGCTCTTTTATTTGCATTATTAATGACCCTTGAAAGAGCACGGAATAAAGCAAAGAAAATGGCTACATGTTAGACCAGACCAGGTCACGCCGATTCACTGGCGTTCTAGTCTGTCAGCAATAAAAAATATTCGAAGATATCATTTCTGCCGTTTTGAAAGAACACATGAACAATAACTCGCAAGTGACGTTCAAAAACCTCACAAATATAGCGAAACGAAAAAGGACATTACATCAGATCATCATGATACGATATGTGCTTACATGCATGTTGTAATTTATATATCACTGCAACATATATTTGACTAACTTTCCATTGGCATGCTCAGAATTGCTCCACCACTATTTGGGGCGCAACTATAGCTCGTCTTAGAAATCCCTATTTTTTACATATGCAGGGCAGAAATTTCATTGTTTTGTCAGAATTTTCTAAAGTATTTCCGTTCTTTGGAATGTACTGGCGGCGAGCTTTCCCGTGATTTTCATTTTTTCAAGTTTCATTTTCTCCGACGTTTTATTCGCGAGATAGAAGGGGGGCGTCGAAACGCCCTCCCGCCTTGATCCTTCCCCCACGTCAGGTTGCTGGTTGGGCGAAGGTTAACATAGTCTCTGATCCCAGCGCACCCACTTCATCACACTGGGGCAAGATTCATAGTTTGCACGGAATTATTAACGATTTCCGCTTGCCTCATGTAGATGTCACATTTTGGTCCTACACCGATGAATTCAGAAGCAACAACATCTCAAATGTCACGTAGGCAACCGTTTGTTGCGTAAAGCAGCTTAAATATGGATAAGGGTTAGGTAATGCTTCTGACCAACTTTCAGTGCTTTTTGCCGTATCTTAAATGCATTTAATGCTGATATTTAATTACTCTTTTTGGTTAACTTGGGGTTAACTGACGTCTCAGCCGATACCACGCTTCTATCAGTCTGATAAGCTACTACAGTGAGTCAATCACAGTGTGCAGTGATCAGTATAGCAAGACGCTTCCATAGCCTGGCCAAAATTCATCAGGGGCCGAACTCAATGGCTCCAAAATCCATCAGTGGGGTCGAAATGAGCTCCCGTTAAGCACCGTGACATTCCGGCGCTCGACCGTTATGGCTGCTCATATTCCCGTGCCTCTTGGAAGGCTCTGTAATGAATACTAGTGAGTTTCACGAACTCGTACTGCAAAAAGAGATTAGTGCGCTCTTTTTAAAGTGCAAGACGTAATACTAATGCGCCAACCATGGAATGAAAATGCAGAGAAAATTATATTCGTCTAATCAGAAAGTATATTCTGTAGCCATCCGCCGATGTCATACAATATGGGCCTGCACAGACCTATGATATCACGTCAGTACATAGGACAAACCAACGCCGGTATATGGGACCGTAATAGGACTGTAAATAATACTGTAAATAGGAGACGCCTGAATATGACACGGGAAAACCGTGGAAAGCCACTTTGAACCTGTGTAAATGCGGAATTTTGCGGCGTAATGTATGTTACAGATGAGTTTTTAAGACTTAGGGGCTACAACTTTGCCATCTCATTTCGAAACACGTGTCAAAATTGAACCCTCCATCCATGGGTGCGGCCGGGATTTTTTTTAAGGGGAGGGGCCGTAGTTCAGTGTGAACTGAAATCATACGAAAACCGCCATCTGCGAAGAAGATGAGCAATGGTTTTCGCAAAACTTCGGGTCTGAGGGGGTGGTAGCCTTTGGCTGTGCCGGTGCCCTGTCCATTTTGTGACCAGTGAGACCGAGAACTGAACAAAACAGTGTGTTTGGAATAATGAGGACCTGGGAACATTAGCGCATAGTATGAATCACGTTCATGTAAGACTTGTTTTCCTTCTTCATCTCCACGCGCCAAAACTTCCTGCCTTCTCTCGCTTTGGCGCAACTTGAAATAGAAATGGTTTGACGATGGTTAGTTTTACGGCTGTTGAGTTCGTTTAGAATTCGCATTACTCGTCAGCTAACGTCTAGTCTTCAAGTATTTTAATTAGCCAGCAAATTGAAATCATTCTTACCTTCTCACGCATGCACAACTTCTCCTGCCACATCATCCAGCCAGAATTCCATCTTGTTACACCGTCTTTTCTCATCCTGCCTGCCTGTTGACATTCTGTCACAAAGCCAGAAATACATAACCGCCCGATGGCGCAGACGGCAAATGCGCGGTAGTCGGTAAGTGGGAGGTCTACAGATCAAGTCTGACACGTCGTAGGCTTTTCCTCGACCGGCACCTGCTCAGAAGATGGCAGCAACTGGGAAGTGTTCGCTTTGTCGTGGGATGAACGCTGTACCGTTTAGCGTCCGCGGCAATGGGTACACGGGGGCGTGATCCGCCTTAAAGAAGATCCTTCGATCTGGTGGTATTTCCCGAGGGCACGGCCTCGCTTCATGTCACCGAAACAGTCCTCTGATTCACCGAGCCCAAGGAATGGGGATAGCCCTTGTGTGTGCATAATTGCCACCTGGGGAGCCTGACAGCAAACGTATGGTCAAGACTGCCCCGCAAGAGTGCTGATTAAATGAAACCTCTGCCGTGCACGTAGTGTGTGTGTGTGTGTGTGTGTGTGTGTGTGTGTGTGTGTGTGTGTGTGTGTGTGTGTGTGTGTGTGTGTGTGTGTGTGTGTGTGTGTGTGTGTGCGTGCGTGCGTGCGTGCGTGCGTGCGTGCGTGCGTGTGTGTGCGTGCGTGTGTGTGTGTGTGTGTGTCTCTGTGATCTCATACAACTAACGAGAGAAGCCCGGCACTAAAAAGTCAGGAAACACAAATTATTACGACTTGATTATTAACTGTTCTTACTTTGCGATATCTCGATGAAAAAAGAGCCGTAATTTGCTTCCAATAACATAATAATAATCATGATGTCACAGTCATAATCTCCACACCTCAACATAATTACCTCTCCCAGGTCCTTGCCGCTTACGGATGCCACTCGGTCTGGTTCGCAGGACCTGCCTCCCTGCCGAGCAGGTGGTTGAGGAGAGCTTCAACATGTGGTCGGTGCTGAAAGGCGGCATCGGAAAGGAGCTGACCAAGGTCCCGATGCCGGTCGTGTTCAACGAGCCGCTCAGCTTCCTGCAGCGGATGGCCGAGTTCATGGAGTATTCGGAGCTGCTGGAGAAGGCAGCCCTGCAGGAGGACAGCATCTCCAGGATGCAGGTCAGGCCGCCCCGCCACCTTACCTGACCCGGGTCAGGCTGTGGGTAAAGGAGGTGAGGCACATAATCGCGTAGATGAGTTGGTAAAGTTGGTGGAGCTGTGGCTGTACCAACCGTACCAACCGTACCAACCTGTACCAGCCGCATCAGCCTTTATTTAGTGTTCAGCATCATGCTGCGGTGCACTGCGAGCAGCAGCTGGTTGGCATTCCGGATGTAACATGTGATGTGCTTGGAATGCGGCGTCGTGGCTGCTGCTGATAAGACAGCGTCTGATCGTCATGAGGTACATACATGGCGTCTCTGACCCCTCACGACCTAGCGCGGGGTCTCTGTGGTGCTTGGCAACTCGTGGTGCCACCATGACGTTGGTGTCCCACAAGGCGCCGCTGGGGCTCGGCGATTTATGGCGCCTTTGACCTCGCCTCGTGACATTTGGCGAGATCATTCCGGCGTTTGGCGGCACGTGGCGCCTTTGTGGCTGTCTGGCAACGTTGGTGTCCCATGAGACGTCTCTGTTATCGGCGCCTCGCGTCCTGTTTGCGCCTATCCCTGTCTCGTGGGGTCATGCCTATCGGTCGTCGCTGCTGTTTATCACTGCGCGGGGTTTTCTGTTATCAGGAGATTCTGTCGTTTGCCAGTACGTGGTCTGTGTCTGATCTGTTGTACTGTATTGTGCATACATTAATGTATCCTCATTTCACTGAGTCTGACAAACATTGGGACTGAGGATGTAAGATAAGGGGATAAAAGAGCAGGTGCTGTACCCTGAATACAACGTTCGGGAGACGTCCTGATGTTCACTAATGATTTCATTGTGAATTATGTAATATTCTTTAATAAAGTTAACAAAAATAGCAAAAGATGAGGTGTCCGGCTGAACCATGTCGCCCACGGGGAGCTGCGCGCTCAGATGTGACACGCCAGTTGGCAGGCACATAGTCAGGACTTAATGGAGGGATGTCAAATTTTGCCACTGCCGCTGGCATATAACGAAATGTATAGGTATACGTAACAGTTTTACTTAATTAGCCTCATAATTTAAAGCACAGGAAAACATAGAAGGTTTGCTTTGTAGCACATGTATGATCCACTATTCCGTGTTCCTGCGAAATCGTAAATATTTTGTGTAGGCCGCTTGGCTTAGGGGAAAGAGGGTATGGCCTCATACCTCCCACCTGCCTGCCTGCTGAATGGAAGGTAAGGATAGGGATGCAAAAGATGCCATTGCCGGGCGCTGCAGCTGTTCCGGCGCTAAGCCATTTGCAGCGTAGATGCAACCATAAATTAAATCTCTTGCGTAAAAGTTTGATGTTTCTAGAGTGTGACCTTCAAGGACAGATGAGGTCACAAAGGGTAAACTTTGGTGCGTCTCGCCAGACGTTTGCTTGTACCGCAAAAACCGTTCGTCACAGCGCCAAACCATTTTTGTAGGCCACAAAAAACTGCAATGGATGGTGCATTATTTGAAATGTTTGGGTCAGTACTTATGCTTAAATTAGTGCTTCAACACAACTTAAGCCATATAACTAAAATTTCACGAAGTGTCATATATGTTGTTTTGTAGTATCTCGGGGTAAATTCTGACGCTGAATTCGACTTTGGCACCCAAGAATACCTCGCAGTTAAAATTTCTGCCACCAAGGCCACCTAAAGTCATCTGAGGCCAACTTTACGTCACTAACCTAAAAGAACTTTGAAAAAAGTAAAATCGGGAAAATGTGTTCTACAGAACCGACTGCCATTATCCGGTACAATTTTGCCACTAGAGATTTAGCACTGGTAAGTAAAAACGTCATTGTGTCCTCCGGCTGCCTCAGAATAGTACGCGGCACAGCATGCTAGACCGAAGGTACAATCCATCTTTATCATCTTATATAATCTTTATACAATCATCTTATCCATTTCTTTTTGACACCTGTGCACCCGAACATGTACCGTGCCGAGGTAATTTTGGGCTTTGAATTCGAAACCAGCGTAAAAAACACCCCTAAAAGCAACTGTTGCATAAACGGGTGTACCAAGGTCAACGAAGTTCATCTCAGATCATTGACCTGAGATGACAGAAGAGATCGAAACCATCGGAATATGTGTTAAGATATTTCTGACATTGTTTTGTACCATTTTAGTCCCGAATTAGGCATTGGACAACAAACTGGTGGCGTTTTATTGTTTGGCCTCTACAGAAAACGGGTATACGCGAATGCATTTTTGGTCATCTTTCCATGATCTGACTTGATATGGATCTGAAACCTTGGTACAATGATAAAACATGAAGTGGCCTTGAACATATGTTCCGTTATTTGGGGGCTGAGATTACAACAGGAGTCCTATGTTAAGAAATAATTTTTGGTCTTTGGGTTCGATTTGACCTCGTGACCTGACCTCGGATCAATCAAACTATTTTTGTATTCTTCCATTTGGTTATCTGTGCACCCTTAAAAAGTGTGAAAGTCTGTCTTCAAAACTATATTCGTGGCAGCAATTTGAAGTGTATCCTAAGAATGGCCATTTCTGAAACGATGGCCTGACTGATCCGATCTAACTTCGTGATCCTGAAAGACCTTGGTATTTTTTTACACCAAAAATTTCGCTTTTTGATTTTGTAAAGCTGCGCCAAACGTGTTCCAACTGCGTCGGAACGTTTAGGGCCTATTCTGGAAAAACCTCGGGGGGAGGTCAAATTTACCCCCTGGGCGCTTGTTATGGTTGATGAAAAAGGCACACAAAAAGACGGATATATAATTCGTTGACTGCGATCCATCGCTCGTAAACAACTATGCGTTGCTCGTTGTCTCTTGTTCGTTTGTCCGTTTTCGTCATAACATATACGGAATATATGTATGGAGTGTATCTATGAAGTCTCTGTCCTTCGTCAGCATGTGGCGTCTCGTGTTCTTAGCCGTCTCCGTCGTTGCCAGTGGGTGGCGTCCTGTCTTGTCAGGTGTCACTGTCGTTTGTCAGTCCGTGGCGTCCTTCCTTATTAAATGTCTTTGCTGTTTATCACTAGCGGTGTATTATCTGGTCAGGCGTCTCTGTCGTATTTCATGACATCGCGTCCTGCTGTATCAGTGACGTGCCGTTTTATAAGACGTCTCTGTTGTTCGCCAGTACGTGGCGGCGTTCGCCGTCAGCGGGCTGGCGTCCAACTCGGAGAGGATTGGCAAGCCGTTCAACCCGCTCCTTGGGGAAACCTACGAGCTCCAGCGAGACGGGTTCAGGCAGGTTGCGGGGTGGTGGAAGTGGGACTACCAGCTTAATCACGGCGTTTGTTTGGCTTCCTGCTCAGTCTGGGGCTTCTAAGGACGTCCGATGGCCGCTGGCTGCCTGTGAAAGGCTGACAGATCTTCTTATGGTCGAATTTTCTGCTCCGAGAGCACTCACCGGTTCTGGATTGGCAGTGAAGTGGCCAAAAACTTTCCTTTGACTCGAGAAGGAATGACATATTCTGCTCTACTTCTGTGTGTTGCGAATGGATCTAACGCGTTTCGTGGATGGAGCCGTATTTTACGACAACGCATCACTGAATTCCATACCTGACAATGATAGTCTGGTGCTCTGGTGTCAATATAGACCACCGGCCGTTACGCGGCTGTTGACTGCCGGCAGGATGGTCTGTGAGCAGGTGTCTCACCACCCGCCGGTGTCGGCATTTCACGCCGAGGGCGACAAGTTCCTGTTCCGCGGTTCCGTCCAGCCGAGGCTCAAGTTCTGGGGCCGCTCGCTTGAGATCAGCCCCCGCGGGACTCTAATGGTCGAGCTGCCCGGGTAAGCCTACAGTTTAGGCGCCGCGAAAAATCGGCTCCGGGCAGACTGCAGGGGCGGACGGCGTTCACTGGCTGTTGTATCCCACATCCTCAGTCCAAAATGCGCGAGAAGTGTTCCCACAGAATTTTAGTTCAACAAAATGCGACGACCAGAGCAGGGTTGCGACTTTTTCGTGGTCTAGAGTGGCACTGAGGGGCTTTGAGGGAGGTAAGATAACTATTGCTTTTCGGATGTCAAGGCTTCCGTAAAATTACGACTTTCAAGACCATCAGATGTTAAGCCGCCCGGCACCGGAGGTGGGGATGTTTGAACACCACCCCTCGAGTTTTTCCGTCATAGTGGAAGAGCACAGAGCCACCAAGTTTAAAACACGTTTTCTATCATTCATTGCACACATCCTACCAAAATTTCAGTCCCGGATCAGGCCGGGTCACTGACCTTGGTTAGGTGAAAGAGGTCAACCTTCAATAAAATTCGCCCCCTATAGCTTTTTCGGGATTGAGCCGAACTCATTAAAACTTGCAGATGTACTAGTATATGACAGAAGGTACAATTTGTATAATTCAGTTGGGGGGGGGGGGAAATTCCAGGCCAATGATCTGAGGTCAGGTCAGTTTTAGCCCCTTTTTGAAACAATGTCTAAACTTGAACGGATTTTTACGAGACTGCTGTGCTTAGATATTATTAGCAACATGACTCCTCGCATGTGCTACCATGATGTCACCAGAGCACCCGTGAACGTGGATGAGGTCATGACCCACCAGTATGGGAGCATGTTATAAACCCAAGTTTTTTGCACAGAATTAGTAATTTACAGCTCTGTAGGATGAAAACGGATGCCGAATCCGAACTTATGGTGCAAAATATTGGTATCTCACACTGTAGGGCAAAACGAGATCAGTGAGATTACCCAGGGTCATGGGTCCTTTTTGACCTGAGCAATGCACTAAAGAGTTTGTTGTGACCTTGACCGGATCACTGCAATGTGTAAAAACAATGCTAGAGGTAAACTGCGAGAACAGGGTCCTATTAAAAGAAATTTCATACATGACCATGTGCGCCTTACTTATTTCTCCCCACGGTGGTGACATCAAGTGACGTCGGAGACCATTGGTTGGTGACCTCATATGACCTCTCTTGGCCTCTGCTGACCCTTCCTGAACCCTGAAAAAGTATTCCACTTGCCACGTAGATCCCGCTAAAACTTTGATTCTTTTCTGAAAATTTTACCTTAGTTCACGTCAGCTGACCTTTGATTCAACCTGAAACTGTGCTTGGGTATCAATAGCGTGCTTAAGCATCTCACCAGCACCTTCTCAGATGTAAATTAGCCATAAAAACATGCTCATCAATAAGAAGAAAAACAGGACGTACATTTGGAAAATTTACCGTTTTGGAACGATGACGTGGTCTGACCTGACACGCGCCAAAGGTCAACAAGAGGTAATTTTGTTTTAAAAGCCTGTTTTGCGTGTTATTAGGTATCGTGTAAGACATAATTTGGGGCGAAATGTGGATTAGTCTCCGAGCTATTAAGAAATAACAGAACCCTTAATTTTGAAATCACTGGCTATATTGCCTTAAAATTTTGGGCAATTTTCAAAAATGTTACCTGTTTCGAGCTTTATTCTTCAAGTGCTTTCCAATGATGTATCTTTCCTTTTCCTCCGATGCATGGTTCGCGAGTTAGAGGAGAGGGGGGGGCGGGAATTGTTCAAGCACCCCCTGGTACGGGGACGGTGGATCTGACCACCCGTACGGGACAGGTTAAGAACTTTCAGGCATCCCTACCAGACTCAAAAGATTTAAATAAACTAATGCAACTCGTTCTATTTATAACGTTTTCTTGCAATGGATGCCTTGTCTTTCGCCCTCGAAGATGACATGCTTTGCAGTGTATTTGAGAAATCACGATTATTCGATGTTAATTTGCAACATTTCAAATGGTAGCATCTGATCCAATGTATTGTTCACATCAACGGTTTAGGCAGACTTTTGAGCTTATTTTCTTGCAGATACGAAGAACAATACACATGGAACATTGTCAATAGTTACGTTCACAATGTGGTCGTCGGAAAAGTATGGATTGAACAGCAAGGCACAATGCATATCACCAACCACAGGACGGGTGAGTAGCCGTCCTGAAATCTGAGGACTGCATTACGTTTCTCTTTACCCATTTAAAGGGAATCTTTTGAACTCTTACGACGCGATTTTAATTATGCCAAGCTGTAGTCCGTGGTTTTAGACATCCACTGTTATGTACATCTTGTTAAAAATGTTATGTTTACTGAGTTCCAAAGCGATTGCTCACGAATTTCCTCTGTTCCTTATGCGTCCTCGGTCGATAGCTGTTCCGTGACGACACGAGCGGGTGCAGGCCAGTGACCGGTGTCAAGATATCCGCATCGACATGAGCGTTAGTAGTGACGCCATAATATCGTTTTTATTAATTAAATTTGTCCGTATGTGTGCATATTTCACAGAAAAGTAAGTTCTGAAACGTGATAAGTGACATTTCTCCAATTAATATTGTCTTATTGTTTTGTTTTTTTTTTTTTTTTGAAAAGGCGGCCAAGATGCACCATGACCATTAAACTGCTGAATGAAGAAATACGTAGTCCATTTACTTTCGGAACGACTGCTGCACAGACGCAGCTTCGAAAAGGAGTGGAAAGGAGATATTAGTATGCTGGAATGCACTGTAGCCAGAATGAGATATGGATGTTGTTTTAGACGGAGTAAGGGAGCATGCATAGCGAACGAATGAACGCAGCCCTACAGCCGGCGACAGTTTAGGTTTCTGAATGCGTGCTTGTTTGTATCCTTCTGAAATGTCTTTTTTTGTGGCCAGTTGCTGGTAAGCTTGGCGCAAAGGGTGTTAGACTTCTTTCACGTCCGCTAAGCTGACTCCCTCCTACCATCTTTGTTTTCTCAACGTTTCATGGAATGAAAAGTAGTGACTTGGTGTTGAAACCTGTTCTCCTTCCCAGGAGATACATGCACTATCAACTTCAAACCGGTGGGATGTTCTTCAAAAGACCCACACCGTGTAGAGGGACATATCATCGACGCCATGTAAGTTTCAGTGTTTAATGTCTCACTGGAATGTGCGACTCACGTAGCCACCGTTTCTCTCCTTTTCACTTTACCATTCAGCAATAACGACGACGTCACATTGCTTAGAATAGGACACCCAATGCTGCACAAGTCGGTCGACGATGAAACAACTTATTATATTGTTAGAAAGACCAGGTTGGACAGAAGGTTAATGCAGATATCCTGATTTTGCCCTTTCTTAAGAGCGATCGATTTCATCTGGAGTGTTAGCTAAAGCTTTGCAATTAAAAACGGTGGTTCCCGATGTGCGCCTTCTCAGGAAAGCGCGGAGGCTGTTCCTGTATGGCAAATGGACGTCACACATCCGAAGCACGGACATGGAATCCTACGAGGCATACGCCGCCGTCCATGATCACAAGCTCGGGTGAGTCGGCAGCGCCACTGCCAAGCGACGTGCGAACGTCTCGATAGCTTCCAGCAGGGTTGATTTGAAACCACTGTTTTCAAAGGTGCAACATTTGGAAACTGAGAAAAAACTTGGAAAAGCTTTATCTTGACGTTGCTGCCGATAGCTGACAAGACCCGCCGAACCTCTAATCTTCCATCGTTTTCCCTTGTGAAAATGTTTCGACGTTAATAAACACAACGCATCCTCGGATGCTTTTGTGCGATGAATGAGGAGCTAGAGGCATGCATTGCAAGTGGCTCGTAACAAGCTTTCCGATACGGCTCATTTGCTGGTTTCAGGCCTGGCAGCGAGCCAGAGAGACGGGCAGGGCTTTCGCCCATCCACGGTACCAAGAAGATGTTCTCAAAGCTCAACAGCATCACCTCGTCACCGTTTCGAAACCACTCAGAACGGGAGGTGGGTTGGTTCATTGTCTCTGGCGGAGTATCTTCTTTTGTTCCCTGGAGTGTTTCAGACGTCGTTGCCATCTGCTTGCTGCCGCTCTTCGCCTGTTATCGGAGATTCTCACGGGCACGGAGCGCATCTGACCTGGCATACCCTGCTGTTGTTCTCTAAGGCCACGATGAAGTCGGCAATATCCGTCGCTCCGGCCCATTCGTGAGCTCAGCGCTGCTTTAAGAATCGTGCAGTCCATACAGAAGAGCATGTCATCGGTTTTTCATGCATCGTCGCCTAGTGGTGTGTCCATCTTCTCGCTGCACCTCGCAGCTTGCTGCACAGTGGCCGTCGGCTGATCAACAAGCAGCGCTTGGCTGACCCAGCTGGCTCGGATCTGGAGCTCAACTGATGCTGCCCGGCTAGCTTCTGCGAGTTAAGGCAGGCCGATCGAAGCTTTGCTTGAAACGGCCAACTTCCAGCACGACCCAGTATGACCCGGCATGATCCCCTCCCAGTCGGACCTGCGCTGACGTGGCTTGATCTGACCCCACCTGGCCTGACCCGACCTGTCTTGACCTGAACGCGCCTGACATGACGTGACCCGAACTGACCAAGATTGACCCGACCTGATCTGACCGACAGCTGAGCGTGGACATGGGCCGCTCCCTGAGGGGCCGACCACGCCCGAGGCCAGGCTGTCCTTGACCTAACCTGACCTGACCTTATCTGACAGGCAGCTGAGTGTGGACACGGAGCCGCCCACTGAGGAGCCGACCAGGCCCGATGGTCGGCTGTTCTTGATCTAACCTGACCTGACCTAATCCGACCTGATCTGACCGGCAGCTGAGCGTGGACATGGGACCGCCCCGCAAGGAACCGATCACGCCGGAGGGCCGGCTGTCCCTGACCTAACCTGACCTGACTTGGTCTGATCGGCAGCAGAGCGTGGACACGGAGCCGCCCCCCGAAGAGCCGACCACGCCTGAGGGCCGGCTGTCCCGCAGCGGCTCCGACCACTCGCTGGACATCGCCGCCAGCGAGACGCTGTGGCAGGCCGAGCCGCGGCCGGCCGACTCACACAAATACTACCACTTCACCAGGTTCGCCATGTCGCTCAACCAGCTGGAGGAGGGCGCCGAGATTTGCTGCACTGATTCCCGGTGAGAGCTCAGCGGCCGAGCGCTGTAGCTGCCTTTGGGTGTCGTTTTCCAAGCCTTCATCTGCACGTGTGGCCGACGATTTATAGCTCATGTGCCGATTCCTTGCGCTTCTTTCATTGTTAAAAATCGGAGCCTCTCTCTCTCTCTCTCTCTCTCTCTCTCTCTCTCTCTCTCTCTCTCTCTCTCTCTCTCTCTCTCTCTCTCTCTCTCTCTCTCTCTCTCTCTGTCATGCTACAGCGTGTTGTGGGGATTATTAAGTACGTGCGACTGTCTGGGAGGGTCCGAAAAATATTACAGCGAGAACGAAACAGCGGCTTTACTACACCCCATGGTAAACGGCGCTTTGTGAAGGCGATCCCACGGCTCACTGGTGTGCTTTCGGCGCGTTTTGCTGACCACTCGCCGCGTGAGAGGGAGCACCGCAGGGCAATCTGTGTCTCTGAGAGTTGTCGGCGGAGGTGAGCCAGGATTTCTGGGCAGGGCGAGCGTGGGGCCTGGCTATTGATCTACGGCGTGGACCAAGTCTGGAGGTGACGGTCGATAACTCCCCTCCTCTGCCCAGTCGTCTGCCCGAGAAATTCGGACTCGAGACGCCTGTCAAGCACTGACAGTCCAAAACCAGACAGGCTCCTTTCGGAGCTTTCCGAGGCTGTCCACAATGCGCGGCAATTATTCTTGAGTTATTCAAGAGGTGACGCCGGCACGAAATAAATATTAGCAACTCCTAAAGATTTCTACGAACAATGGACAAGATGGACAATCACAGCTCGGGCGAAATGCATGCTGGTGATATTTTTTAATGTCATTATTGGTGCGCAGGCTCTTGTGCTTGCGTAGCCTAGCTAGAACATATTTCTGCCTTGCATTAGGCGAGATTAACGAAAACCCGCTTATCGATGCACAAAGCTTCAAAACCGCTCTAGAGCTGTCATCGACGCCGGACAATACCGCCGCTTCCATCTTAGTATGTTGTCAGAAGAACTTCGACAGATGCCCCGCGCGACTAACTAATGAGCCTGCCGAGTAACAATGCTATCGACCGGACGCCGAAAATCAATCACCGGCGAGCGACGCTTCCTCGAACGCGAGTCGGGAGGTTTTCAATCTGTTGTAGCTTGCTCACACTGGCGTCTCGTCTCGTCCAGATACGTTCAGCCGTCATTTCGTTTCTGTTTTTTCGTTCGTTTTTTTGTAGTGCTAACTATCACATTTGATTACAGCAGTTGCAAGCCCTTTTTTGTTGTTCTACATTTTGTCATGGTGCTATATGATGCGACATTTTCTGTAACACGATAATGATAATTGATTCAGTCGAAGTCCTTTTCAGTTCCATGCTCAGTTTTTTTTTTTAGATTTATCTCCACAAAATCTTTAGGGAAGTGACGTTACATATCATCATCTAATAATCTTTTTTCTTAAAATTTGGTGCCAGGGAATAGGAATAAATTGTACGTACTCTGGTTAGAAACTAAGAACTTGTTAAAACCGTTCATTACAATATCGTTTCTTTCCACTTTTATATCACGTCTGCAGTGACAGCAAAGTTTTTCATGCGCAACTTCTATATGTGAAAAAATCCTACAATTGTCCTCAAATTTGCGGACTAATGTCAATGACTTCACTCTTACAGAGATCCTCAATATCGCAAGAAACTGCGGTGAACTATGCTGATTCCTTGTATTGTTGTGGACTCTAATATTGTTGGCGCAACTGCTAAGGAATCCCGCATTACCAGAGACCGAGCGACGACTACTGATTCCTGTTATCATTATTAATCAAATCACCCCTGAATCTCCCAGCTGACCACGAGATCATATCTCATTTTCGATATCACTATTAACATCGAGACTGGAACTCATTATGGTTGTTACCATTAACCTCGAAACTCATTATTGCTATAACCATTCACCTCGAAACCACTATTGCTATTTGCCGTCATGACTGGCCTTGTGACCATTACCGATTTTCGTCGTCCTTATTAACCCGAAACCAACTTTTCCCTGCTGGCCCCACGGACTCCGTCATCACTACTGACCCCAGCACCCCTGTTGACCACGTCATCACTGCTGACCCGGTCATCACTGCCGACCCCTTGATCACTGCTGACTTCTCCATCACTGCTGACCTCTCCATCACTGCCGGCCCCGTCATCACTGCTGACCTTTCGATCACTCCTGACCCTGTCATCACTGCTGACCTTTCTATCGCTGCTGACCCAGTCATTACTGGTGACTCGGCCATCGTTGCTGACCCTGTCATCGCTGCTGACTCGGTCATCGCTGCTGACCCTGTCATCGCTGCTGGCTCGGCAGACTGCGGCCGGACATCCGGGCTCTGGAGAACGGCGACACGGACCGGGCAGCCAGCGAGAAGGCCCGCCTCGAGGAGAAACAGCGGCTCGCCTGCAAGGCTCGGACCAAGCGCAAACTGGCCTGGAAACCGCTGTGAGCTCAGTGTTAACCATCCCCGTTCTCCTCGTCGAACAACTTTAAAACAGCAAACACAGCAAAACAAACATAAAAAGAAAGAACAGTAAAACAATTTCCGTCGAACCAGAAGATGAAGGAGTTTTCTACTGAGAACGTGCTGTGATTGTGTTGTTTTGCAAAAGTATTCACTACTTTCAAGACAAACATACTCGTGACAGAATCCATCTAAAACAGTCTGCCACAGTGTTTTTTTTTCTCTTTCATTTGGTATTAACGTTAACCTCGTTTGGGTCCCCTGGCGACTTTTATATGCTCGGAAAACTCTTAAAATGTCCGGGAAGAACAACATGCTCCTCTTCTTTTTTTCCAGGTACTTTCAGTCCAGCACCGGCCCGGACAGCAAAGTGGAAGATTGGGTGTACATGAACAATTACTGGAGCAATAAGAGCATGTCGAATCTAGATATTTTCTAGTGGTATGCTTGTCATAACACGGGAATTTCCAAAGATTCCTTTGTGGCTCATAGCAGGATGTGCAATTCCAGTCGTGGAGTCGCAAAGGTGGCTCCACATGGGGTGAAGTGTTGCAGAATGTTTAGGTAGTGATTCCGATGTGATGTCGTGTTGTGGCCTACTTGCTGTTCGTACGTTTGGCGTATCAAAATGCCTTCCGGCAGTTGGGCAATCGCGACATTTTTCTGAAAGTTGTTGCTCGAAAACCAATCGAAACAACAAATTAGCGAAATATATTTTGCATGGCATACCGCTCACACGCATTGTTTTAAATCCGAGTTAAATGTTTGTCGAACAAGGGGCAGAAAACTTAGGGACCAAAACTGCGGCCATTGAGTAATGATATTCAAACCATAGTCATGAAGCCTATAATGCATTGTGTAACGGTGTCTACGGGGCCTGGTGTCGGCTTGTCAGCTTCTGTTATGATTGTTGTTAAGTGCATCAGCGTCGTCATTCAGGGGGTCAACTTTCACCGATTTGTTTCCCTCTGCGATCGTCAGCATTTGGATGGACTGATAAAATGTGGTGGCGATCAATAGCTAAATAACGATGGGCTCGTATGAGCGTTTACTGATGGTTGGGCTTGCTGCCTGAAGCCATTCATTCATTAAAGTCAGTAAAATCTGTGCTTAATATAGATAACTGTAGTTTGTAACGTGCTAAACTGTGCCGATGCACGTCTGTGAAATGAGACAAAGCGAATGCCCGTAAAACTCAAGGATGGAAGGGGCCCAATAGCATAACACAAGTGTACCGCTACCAGGAATGCGTAAACATACGTCCGGCGTACATGCGCATACGCGTCGGAGAAAGATTATTCGTGATGTCCCATACAGTTTTGGTCGTTCGAGTCTCAACAGCCGTGACGGCAAAGAATCTCTGTGCCGTGACGCAGAATCGATGTCGTTCAGTTCGGGCGTAGCGAACTCCGTTCCGACGCTGACGGGCGGACAACACAAATCGGCTTGGTGTGTGTGACCCTCTTGCATCAAACTCGACTGGATAACGTGCAGTCCACACCTTTTCATTTTGAATGAATTTACCAAAATTTATGTGGCATTTGGCACCTCTGGCTTTGCACCTCGAGCCCGGGGCAACAGAGGTCACGCCAGAAGATGAGAGACGCGCAGGTGTTTATTTTCTTATTTTCGCCGTTCGGTACTTCAGCACTCAAATCGTGCGATTAGTCACAGCTATTCTACACTGCGTAGTCCCAGTTTGTATATTCACTCAGTGCAGATTGGCAGTTTATAGCAAACTGATGCAAATTATTTTACAAATACACTCTGCAGCTGCAGTTAGCAGTGCCGAGAAATACCAGTTTCAGATGTTACACGACTTCCCGCAAGTGGAGTAGGGAGATAGCACGTTGTTGCCAGTCAGCGGCGGGCAGCCAACCAAAATCCTGAAAAGTAAGAACACCATTATGGAATAACGAGACGCATGAAGGGCGTAGAGGTAAGTTAGGCTAAGCTGGTACAAATGCGTCGCTTCTTTTTTTCGAATGTGCGCCATGTGTCTCACAGGCGTCGGGGAGGGAAACGGAAGTTGTTTTTTTTTCATTCAACATTCGTTGGGCTTCTAATAATGCCTATTCTGGTAAGAACAAAGCACACTTTGTGTTTATATATGCATACACTGCATATATATTGCATACATCATAGGAGCCGCTGACAATTTTTATCGTTTTCTTCGAGGAAGAATATTAATGCTGTTGTGGTATAACCATAAGGGCCTCATACATTTCATGGATGCAAAGTGTTCTAACAACTGATCACGTCAGAAAATGCGATTAAAATTAAAAGGACTGAAACATGGTACAAATAGCTTTCAGATCACGAAATTAGGAACCGCTTGTCAAAGACGGTGACCGTTAACTACTGTGTATGTATATAACGAAGTATGCGCTTCCAGTTCTACTGCCGGACCGCAGAACGCTAACTCTATTCCCGGAGGGCTGGCCGGTATGGGTCAGTCGGGGGACGAGCGAGTTTGGACCCCCCCGAGATTCCGAGAACTACACATCCGATTTCATCGCAACAAAGGGCAATCGATTTGCCATGAGATAAACTACACTTTTACAAACAGAGGTTTTCAAAATTTTAAAAGGAATGGATACAGGGGCAAAAATTTAAAATGTGGAACATTTTTGGATTTCTTATAACTTTCTTATTTATGGACCGACGTTGATGAAATTAACATGAATCGAGCGGTTGTGGACGGGACATTTACCAATGGTCCACACATTTGAAATTTTGAGAAAACTCATAGGTGTTCAAAGGGTTACAAAAATAGGGGGATTAGTTTTTTAAAAACTGAATTAACAAAAAAGTCAGAAAACTTTTTTATCTTCTACTAGTCATGTTATGGTGAAAATACAAATCTTCTTATAGTATTTGTATAACGTCAGCAAAGGCGGTGCCAGGGACATGAAAAAGGGGCATTGTCATGGTCACATGTCCTTCAGAACAACTTACGATCTTTGACCTTATATGACCTCCAGTGACCTCACAGTCACTTGGAATGGTCCCATATGCATTTAACATCATTTGAAAACGTTTCCAGTCATTTGAATCTAGTCTATTTCGAAGATTCCGTTTTGCGGGTCTTGTGATATAGGGTATGCGCACTGACATTTTCGATCATAGCTACGTGATCCGACCTTATATCAACCTGAGACTTGGTACACAAGTAGTGGGCAACCTTCCACGTCAGATATATATGATGGGTTTGGCATTTGGAAGATAGCGCCAAAATTATTACTATGAAACTAAATTTTGACTTTTGACCTTGGCCTGACCTTGGAAGTGATCTCAAATGAACAACATTGCATTTGTATGTTGCCTAAATATGTACCTATACATTTGGCGGGCATTTTCCTTTTACTCTCAATAGGGCCAAAAATGACCTGAGGTGCCTCCCAAAAACGTTGTTTGATTCCGCCCTTGAGTAAAATAGAATTGCGAAATTGTGCTACAGTACGTAGGAAGAAAAGCTAGGAAAAGTCACCAAGTTTTGCAAAGTTGCGCCAATAACTGGCGAGCAAAAAATCCGAGGTGGGCGGATTCAGCCCCCCTGCCGGGAATAGGGTTAATGAAGACGATCATTTTTCGAAACCTGACTATATTTTTCGCTTGGCCCTCGGCCCCTCTTGCAGTCACACAGTAAATCAAAACGCACGGCTGCGTAGTCGGAGATCCCTGAAGCCCTTTCGATTCATGCATTCGAAGTCCAAGAAAAGAAAAAAACAAAATGTATTCAGGTATCTGCGAGGGTTGTCCAGGAAGCAAGGATACATCTTATAGCATTTTACTATTCGTAAAAACCGTAATTTTGGGTTATGCGCTTGTCACGACCTTGACATATTGCCAAGTTATTCTGTATGTACATTGCACGACCAATTATCGCACAAGTCTTTGCCGGGAAATCCACTACACTTACACCAGTTATCGATGTTAGTCACTTACCTGTATCGATTCTGGAGGTCTTGTGAGGGCAGCCGCTGGCAGAAATCGTCCTGGTACTGAGTTATGCTGCCACCCAGAGTTCCAAACTCAGCCACACGATCCAGGATGTGGGAGGACTTGCACATATCCTCCATAAACCGTTGGTAGTAGCTCAATTTCTCCGCTGTGGGCCAAGCCGTGACAGGGTCGTGCAGGTTACTCTTGCACTTATTTCGAGTCATCTATTAATACATGTTTGTTAAGCGTGAAACCTACCTTCTCCTGGCAAATAGCACCTTGCTTTTCCATAATCGAGCTGATTAGAGGAGCGCTAGCGCTCCACGTCTGGTAACTCCGAGAATGCACGAGATTTATATTTTATCTCTTGTTTTCCATTGAGGATGTAAAAACGTAGAAATTCCTCCAAATCGATTGGACTTCCGATGTGTCAGAATCGAGTCTGCATTTAAATGTTCAGCGCTTCTGCGGTACCCTCAGACCTAAACTTTCCACCGCTAGTTTCCTGGTTAGTCATCTCTACCGCCCAGTGCCCCACAGCGTAGATGCAAGACACCAAACACTTACCGCTAACATTGCCACTCTCCTATACGTAACGCTTTCCTCACCTCTGATGGGTTGATTCGCCCCTAGTCAGAGACCAGTGGAGGGGTTAACAAGCAAAACAAAAAAAGGATCCGTGTGAACTGCTAAGCCGACCAGCTTCACCGCAAACCGCCTTTTTTGGTGGGGTGACACAATATATCTCCACATCAAAGCTTTTTCTGCTTACCACACGCTCTTACCAACATCCATTACACCTGGGCCTCATTTGGGGACTGACTTACATTACCTGACGAGGGTATCTCCTATTTCTAAACATGCTGCCTTTGGCAGCAAGCCCGTTTTCCATCCACTTCTGCCTAAAAGTTGATTTTGTCTTCTTATAGGTTTTGCTAGGGTAAACTATAAGCAATAAAGTGTCTTCGCAAGTGACCAAGAAAGTTTTCAGTCGCATGGCTCTGGCGCCGCATTCCGACCGATCACACCTGTCCTTTTGTGACCTGAATCTGTTCCGTCCAGTTGAGGGTACGCTGCAGTACCCCAGTCTGCCACTCACCTCGCCTAGCCATGGTGCCCGGACTGTGGGGACTCTTGAAGTCGTACCGCGTGACCGACTCGCCCCAGGCTGGTGTCCGCACCGGGTCCATGGAGCTCCTTTGCGGCGGACACACGGAACCGTACCGGTCCTCGTCGACCACCTGACGCACATGCGTAGAACAGGGGGCACGTTAGTCTCTTAGGGCAACTGCGCTAACGAAATAACAAAAATTTGGAGGAGGCGCCAAGCCATCACGCGTCGTCAATTAGCGTTTAACAACGTTATCCAACGACGCAAACATAACTTAGTGATTTATTTAGGCTGTTTACTAGTCAAATTTACATGTGGTTTTCAGCAGCAGCGTCTTGAAATAAAAAGGATTTCACGTAAAGGGAAGATGAAGTTGGAATGAGGAGCAATCATTCCAAGTCCATGTCAAGTCTTTTTGTAACGTCACAATGAAGATGACTTCTGATATTCTAAAGCCTCAGTTCGTGTAAAAAGCTGAAATATTCGATGTCCCTCTGCTTTTCGGAACGTCATTGTGTATGTGAAGGTCAGTACCTGAATGAGGAACTTGGAGGTTCAGATATGCCACGACACAATTAACCCCCGCCCAGATGGGTACAGAATATCTCCATTGGTTTGTCTGGGATAACTCTAAACGGCAAACAATTTGTGTTAAACCTCCGAACAAATTTAAGACCGCAAAAGACGTCTCGAATGACAATTTTCTGTGAATGACGCCAAAGAACATTGACCTATCACGACTCAAGCTCCTAGGATGCATTTACCGATCGGGAAAAAAACATTTGAAGTACATGTTATTATGAACTTAATGCCTTAAAGCAGGAGCGCCTTAAGGATGTCGCGGTCTGGGTTTTTATGACGTTTTTGTTCTGAAAGCTGCTTAATTTGCAAATGTCTGCAATATTTTTCATGTGGTTTTAAAATCCCTTTTTTGTCAATCAGGATTCACCCGAACTGAAAAAGAAATGTCCGAGACATGCTGCGTTACCACTGCCTGGAGCTAACTTTGGTAATATCAGGGATGGTATGGGTGTAGTGGGTGGGTGTGGGTAAGTGGGTATAATTTCAGGTTTGGTCACTATGATGGTAATATCAGCTGCGTCAAATAACAATAAATCTGTGTCCTTTCTGCCACGTTTATGGTTGGAAGAATGTCTAAAAACGTTACGCACAAACCGCTTAAATTCATTATTACGAGCGAGGCTGCAGGCCGAGTCCAACTTAATTCAACTAGAAGAAAACATCATACTAACCAGCCTGGCCCGGCCAAAACATTTTTGAGATGCTGATAACCTTGCAACCATTTGACAATGAATTATCAAATGTTCGCTAGAAGATAACTTAATTCTTTAAGTTTTACGCATTCGCCTCTGCAATGCGTTAGCCTGCAAATTCTTGGTATCCCTACATTCCCCCGAATTAGTTCAAGCCGGTGCCCGAATTACAGGACGCAGCATCTCATTGTTCGCACCGTTTTATCCCGTGTTCCAAAAAAAACATCGACGTTCCACGTGGGGGTCGTTTCGAATGCACCTGTCTTTCTACGAATGAAACAACAGCCGTTTACATTATTTAATTTTCTTTTATATGGCATTATAGATCAAGGGGAACACCCTCTCATTGACAAAATAGAGCGTCCTACTTGTACTTGGGATTGTACTTTGTGGCACAGTCCCTATACGCGAGGTGGGCTTTTCACAATATCGTGCATGGCAGAGCCGAATTCACCCTGGGAAACGACCATGAAAGGTTAAAAAAGTCGACAGCTTTCATTCGAAAACCTGGTGACGCATGGAGTATTCATATACTCCGGACGCTGAATATGAGAGCACTCGGTAAAACTGATCGTAGGCGCAAATCTCGGAGGGCATTTTCGACTTACGACCTGTCACTGAATGCATGCAATCAGACATATTGCAGCTGGCTGATTAGTTTTGTGTCAGATAGACTGATGGGACTTGTAGTGACGACAGCATTTCTTTTCTAATTTTACACTGTAATCTCCATGAAGCCTGTTTCCGCTCGGCTCGAGCTGAGTTGAGCTTAGCTTCCTCACCTACGAGCGAGAAAAGATGGCAAGTCCGCGAAATGCCAATCTTATTACAGGGCGTGCGTGCCGTAGAGGCGTCTTGCGGACTGCACCAATGAGAGCAGAGGAGCACTGATGTTTGGCTTGGGAATATTATTAAATACCTTTCTAGCCCATAGCGGTTTTAATCAGGTGTAGCGCCACCTAACGGACAGTGGGATCAGACAATGCCGCCTGACGGGCGGCGAATTCAGACAGCGCCACCTGACGGGCGGCGGATTCAGACAACATCACCTGACGGGCGGCAGAATCAGACAGCGCCACCTGGCAGGCACTGGGATCAGACAGCGCCGCCTGACGGGCGGCGGGGACCGGCGAGACCGGAGACCGCCTCAGAGGACCACTGACAGGACCGGAGCCGGACGGGGTATCGATACCACGCTTTGCGGGATGCCGGACCACGTACTGGATTGGGGTTGACCGGCACCAGCTGGTTGGCGCCCAGACAGGGCGAACAGCGCGGGTCGTTCTCGCGGCTGCTGTCTGTGTACATGCCGATGACCGTGTACAGCGGCAGACGGTTGTCCGGCTGCTCCGGCCGGCGCGCGCACTTGTGGCTGCACTGCTGCGACGGCTTCGTGTCGCCGCACCAGCGCTGCCGATGGGCGTAGGCGCCCCGAGGGCCGGCGGTTACACCCTCGACGGGCAGCGATCGTGCCGAGCGAAGGACGCGTCCCAGATCTCGCAACGACCATCAGAGGAGCGATGGAACTGTTCCTTTAACGAAAATCCCTGCTATCAGCGGAGTTAACTAACTCCGGATCAATTTCCACTTTGGAAAATAACGAAGTCAGTTAGAACCGCCGAATCACTGGCCTCTACAGCCGCACAGAGAAGTGTCGTTCCGACAATCCGATCGGACATGCTGATCCGACGCCCGGCGCAGAACTCACGCAGAGCACGGTTTTCCACGGTTCCCTGTAGCCCTCGGAGCTGGGGTACTTTTGCCGGAGCCCGACCGGCGGACGGAAGTCGCGGTGGCTGGTGGAGATTTTGTACAGGGAGGTGAGCGCGGTCCCCGTCGGCTCGCCAATGTCGGTGCGAGTGTACATACGGCCGTCCAAACACTGAAACACCAGGCGGCGGCCTCTTACAATGGGGCAAACAGTGCCGACCTGGTCGCCACCTGGCTGCGCCGTCCGCTTGTTTGGAAGTGATTTTGATGTTTTGCATATCATTTGAACTGACGCCAAGGCAAATATTTGTTTTCGGGGTGATAAGCTGTTTTGAAATGAAAGTGTCATTGGGTCAGATTTCAATGGGAAGTGGCATTTGAATCTGATGCTTTTTGGGCGCCGGCAGCACAAATTATCAGCTATGTTTTCTCAAGGTCTAGAGTCCTCAATCCCTTACCAATTGAAAAAAACGTTCAATGCTTCAAGCATGTGTTTAATATTTAAAAACATCCCTTTCGGCCATAATGCTGAGACTTTGCCACCGTACCGACGGAACGTTTACCTATCGCTAGGCACTAAATGGTATCGTTTCCACATCATGCCAAATTTTGATTAATGATAATTCATTTCATCATCACACATCATTCACCGACTTTTACGGAACACGCCGGGCCGGTTTTAGTTTTTGTCTTCCTAGACATGTGCATATACATCATGAGTTTGCTTGGCGTCGTATCGAACTATGCGCTAGCCAGCGGAGTTTTGTTCGTGACTTTCCTTTGTTTGGATCCCATCGTTCTGTTCGCATCAGATGAAGGGCTGAGACCATGAGAAAGCCCAAATGCGGATAAGCTCTCAGAACCATTGAAGGAAGTTACAGCTGAATTCTACTTCTCTTAAATTCGGACAAAATGTTCAGGTTGGCTGGTTTCTTAGGGATTACGCGTTACTTTTACTGGTATTTAACGTTGTAATTAGTTCGTTATTCATTGTATCAACGGCGTAGTGTATACGTCGGTCTATCTTGTCTGAAACAGTTGGTATCATTTAAAATAACTTGCAATCATAAGAAAGTTGACGTCTCTTGAGCACACTACTTCATGCATGGTTTGGAGAATTGGTGGTTCGCCCACATTTCCCACAACCTGCCAGATGACTCTGTAGTTTCGGATATCAAATATAGGTGGCGGTCACACGGTATCGACAATTGGGTTGTTAGCAGGAGACAAGTTTTCCGATGGAAAAATCACGAATAGAAAATATCAGTCATATTCAAGCACAAAAAAATAACATTCGCCATATGGTGCTGGACGGAGCGCGTTACCTGGATTCAGCTTTGCGCAATAATCCATTCCTTTCTCATGCACCATGGCCAAATATTGTCAAGGGTGTACCCGGAAAGCATTAAACTTCCCATTCTCAGTGGTGGAGAGACTTTAATTTTTTACACAAAAATGGAATATTCATATTCCATTCCCAGATTATAAGCAGTATTTGCTCAAGAAACAAAGATGCAGCAATCAAGACTGAGTGCCGAACTTTATAATATCTTGGCTGACGAAACCTATCATACTATCCTAACTTTCACCAGTTTTATTTTTTTATGGCGCTGGCTCACCTCTGTAAATGATAACAGTCCTAAACTGACGGAAAGCCTTGGTAACAGTGTGTGCGTGCGTGTGTTTGTGACGGATACGGAAGTGGAGCCGAAATTCCGGGATGAACTGCTCTCGGAATGGAATGTAGTCGGACATGTCAATGTCCTTTAGGACTATTTTCGAAGGACTTATTAAAAGAGAACGAAACCTGAGTTGTTTTTTAACTGCCGTCAAACGAAAACTGCTTCTTTTGTTTGAGAGGGGGCGGGGGATGCGTCAGACTACTCACTTTTCCTCTGTCGCACAATACCATATCCAAATGGCGCAGCGCCGTCAAGCTTTCAGCACCACTTAGTAGGTTAATGAATGCCGCACATTTTGACGTAAATTTCGCCGTCAAGACTGTTAAAGGTCGTGTTAACTTGGCGTTGTAAAAATATGCTTGTGATCCTGTCGTTTTTTAATTTGTTTGAATTCTGTCGATGTAATGGTAATGTGAAATGACCAACACAGTGTGGGGTATATCTTAAAATGCCCAGGCTGACGACACACCGTGTTAATTTTCGGGACAGAGACAGGTCCATCAGGAATATTACATTCTTCATAGGTCACCGTACCATATTTTCACCACAGTAGCCAATAGAACTTTACTCTATTTTGAACTTTACCCTCTATTACTATTTTCCCCAAGTTAATCAACTTGGAACAGGTCAAGTTGTAGATTAATGATTTACTACTCTCTAAGGCATAATCGGGGACTTTCAAAGGCCTTTGGACATTGACTTAACAAAAAGGTGGTCCTTCAAACGTCACTGACATTTCCAAAGGCAGATGGGAGGCCCTAACCTTGTTTGTCTTGAAATTACCTTGGATGGTTCATCGGGAATCTTTTCTGCTTCTTTCGTCACGTCGGACAGTTAAAGCAATCCTCATCAGTTAACAATATAACTCAGAGTTAAAGCTAACGTCCATTAAGTCACATGGAAGATCACTATGGCGCCAATGGGAGTTGGAATATTGAATGCATCATATAATCATATAGATAATGCGCATACTCACCGGCAGCAAATTTGGAACAGAGCGGGCTTTTGGCGGCGGAAAGTCAGCGTTGGTAGTCGACTGCCAGAACTTAACATCCGATATTTTTTCTGCCCAGTCCTTACAGTAGGACAGGTTATGAGGAGGGCGTGGACAGCTTGGCTGAGAAAGGAAATATGCTATGTTACCCGAGTCTGTTCCACACAGAAAAAAGGATCGGCATGGGTTACATTTAACAAACATGGCACGCTGATATCTGCTTTGCATGACAATATTATCTTGCATTGAAACTAAAAACAAAATGCTCCACGTATTATAATTTGATAATAATAATAAGATTGCCATGGGACCACACAGAAACATTTACTGCAGGCTATGTCGGGTCTCAGACCAAATGTTTCTACCTTTTTTAAATATGATTTTCATTTTCCACCCGAAGTTAGTCTCAAATAACCACAATCAATTTATACAGATTTATCGAGGAATGCGATGCAACTCTAGCTAGTGAACCGTTCCCAACTTGAAAAAAAGGCATATTTACTCACTCTACTGATCGATTCTTATGTTTCATTAGCTCGGCTCCCTTTAACATTGTATTTCACAGACATTTTGGCAAAGACCTGACGTGATACATTCCTTACTCGGGATGCTTAAGTTTATTTTCTGTCGCTGTTCATCTATAATTTCGGTCTGCTTCATCAAATGTGCGACGTTACAACTAATCCAAAAACATTTCAACGCAAACAAACCAGATTTTGGCGTAATACGAAAAGCTAAGTTAGTGGCATTGAGAATTAATTTCCGTCACTTACGTTTTGGTCACGGCAGTGTGGATTTATATCATGATTTGCTCGCATCGGTGTGTAACAGGGCATGATGAACAACGAATTTAATTGGTGTAAATCAAAATGGCAGAGAAACACGACGCAAAAATTTTGTATGAAGACGCCAACCTCGAAGTGGCAAAAAAGCAGTACTTGAACGTTATGTGAGTGTAAATCAGTACAAAATACAAATTTATATCACGCTCGTGCGGAAATTGTCACACCTCCTCAAAAAATCTTTCGTAATGTTTGGGAAGACGACTGATTCCTTTGGAAAGGATGTAAGGAAACAATGTGTAATTTAATAAATTCCAGATCTTGATGTCTCCGAAAGTACTTAAATGTCCGATCTGGAAGCAGGAGCCATTTAATCTAAGAGCTTCTTCCAAATGCCGAAAATCTTGCCTCTGATTTCGAGAAAAACACCCTGTACAGATCAGTAAAGGCTCCAACCATCTTCATGGACAATGGTCTTTTATCGACCAAACCAAATTTATGCAAATGGGGAAAAATGCAGAATGTCGTTTTGTGTACTTCATAATAATAAGACATACCACCTTTGTGTCGGAAAGTTTCAAAAAATCACGGGGAGAAGTATTGCTTTTCCATCGAAAGTAATTCTCTTGTGACACAATCACCTGCATCTTACATCAAGGCTTGGCTAATGCCACCCGAAGACGAAAAAACTTTGACGAAATACTACATCACTTTCACGGAAATGGGTGTGTATGACTTCGACACAAAGACAAAAAGGACGCCACTTTAAGAGTGACAATTGTTTGTCCCACTACACTACTGACTTGCCCTCCGTACCTTGTTCGGCTGTCATGTCCACCGTCCCCTGCTGAGCTGTGGCTTGCCCTCCGCACTCTGTTCAGCTGTGACCTGTTCTTACCCTGCTCAGCTATGACCTGTCCTCCGTACCCTACTAAGATGTGGCCTGCTCTCCGTACCCTTCTCATCTGTGACCTGTCCTCCACACCCTGTTCAGCTGTGACACGTCTTTCGTGCCCTGCTCAGCTGTGACCTGCCCACTATATCCTGTTCGGTTGTGTCTGTGACCTGTCCTTTCCGTCTTCGTACGGTCGGTGCCCTTCAGAACGAGAGGATCGCCTCCCGGCGTACGATTACCGCCATGCTAAGCGATCGATACGCGATGAGATCATTTCACTGTAAGCATGCGATTTGCTTTGTTTTGTTTCGTTTGAGAAGATACTGGCGTGCAGCAAATCTGTGTTGTCTATTTTGCGCTTTCTTCGAGGCCGAGTGGTACCCATGGGCACCAGGGCACCAGAGCGCAACGGATCCAATGCGCATCCGGCCATTAGCGCCCACGCTCGCCGACATAGGCAAGGCCAGAGGTCGAGATAATCCAGTTTGGGGCTGGCGATTTTCCCAGAGAGTGTGCTGTTCTGGCACGTGGTCATTCGCAGCCACGAGGCGAAGTACGCGCGGCCACTGACCACGTCCATACATCGTTAGGGCCCAGCGAGAACAGAACCGTCGTTTCGGAACCGGAGAAAGGAGCACCTCGAAAATTATTTAAAATATTGGTGCGGTATGTTTCGAAGAAATCCCTTTTTCCCCATGTTTCTAAACGTTGTGTTTTCTTTAACCTTCACCTTCGTCACTTTTGAAAAAGAGCGCATGTGAAAAAGGCCTCGAGCCATTTTCCGAGCTAGCACCAAATGGGAGAGTGAGAAAAAAAAAAGGAAGAAAGGTTAGCTTCGAACTGAGCCCCGGTATCCTCGTACGTCTTTCCGCGCTTGCTGTTGTTGCAAGAAGCCGTCACAATGATACCAAGAGCGAGTAGCAGGGAGGAAGCAGGCCAGCAAGGCGAGCGAAAACAAGCTGGCTGAGTGCAGTTTCTTGAACAGGCAGTAAAACATACAGCTAAGAAAACCAGTCTTGCGTTGGATCACGAGGTACGAGAACGAAGAGGGACATACCAGCGAAACGAGGACGGTTCCCGCTGTTTCACTAGTTACAAATAATTTGCATATTCACTAACCATTCCTCCGCTGACGACAGCAATGACAGGGACTAAGTTTGACAGCTCGAGCCGCTTAGGTCTGGCGCTAGTGCTCATCGACACCCATCGCTCAACGGTGCCGAGGTGGTTGGGAGGCCCAGCAGAAAAGGGGGGCAGATTTTGATTTGGTTCCGGTACAATAGAAGCCTTGAATTCCTCCCAGGCATCACGTATCGTTATTATGTTCCCAACTGTACGTTTTATCACGCACATCCGTACCTAAGCGCAAAAAAGCCATTTCAATGTTACATTGACATTCACCTTCCAGCCTTGGAATTCATTTTACGTTCTTACCGCCAAGACCCGGTTTCCCACTCCCCTGAGGTGCGTCATTGTTACGATCTATCATTGTATTGATTAATGTGGTTTTTCCAAGAAATGAAGTGTGTCAGGATTTCCCAGTATTTTTTTTCAGAATATGTAACACTCGTTCTTGATAACTGCATTCACTGGTTAAGGGCTAAACAAACAACGTTTATTGCTACATCTTGTTGGAAGCGTTGGAATAAAGATATTTTCCATGGAACATTTTGGGTCGTTTTTGGAACACATTAATTCGAAACGTGTCCACGCTATTCTTATCAGTGATCAGACCATTATTTTTAGTTGCGGAATTATTTCTTGTTTATGCGAAAGCAGTCTTGATGTCGACCAGAACCAGAACGTCGAAAATCAAATCGCCTGCACGGAGCAAATGTTAACATGAAATTAGATTTGACAAATGTTCTTAACGTGCACAGACAGAAATTGAAAAGAGAAACTGGAGGTGGCTGGAGTTCTTTTATTTACCTCCAGCATTTGCCCACATTACGATGTTTTTGCCTGTAGTCGAAAAAATTGGCAGTATGGCAGTGTAAATGAAAGGAACAGAATCCCACGTTAAAAATGGTTGGGAGCAAAAAAGAAGAATAAATAATACATAAAATAAATAAAATAAGCAAAGATTCGCTAGACGTTTTTATCATTTTCTTCCTGTTTTTTGTTCTAATTCTATCCTTTTTGAAATCTGTCTGCCGTATGCCAATATGTTTGATAAGAAAGCCATCAATAGCACCTGAAGCTCAAATCACATTAAAAGCTCGATAAACTTCGCTTTAACCTTCGGGTTGCACGGATCATGAGAATCTCGACCTCCGGTTTTCTGAGGATGCCCAAAAATGAAAAGGCGCAAAGATGCAAAACTTGGGTTACCTTTTGATCCATCATCTTTACACGATGTACCATTTTTTAACTCAAGATGACCCCAGATCATTGGCCCGGGACGAGTCAGTTGAGACCATCTTCCAAAAAAAGGAAACCGGCATAACATTTTATGAAAAGCATCGACTGACATGACATGAAAACTGGCATATTGGTAGAGAATGGCAAGTGCAACAATTCCTCAATCTCGTGTTTTTTAGGTTTCCAGGTCATTGACCTTAAGTTGGCTGAACTTTCGGCTTTTTATGTTTCCCTTTGAGATTAGGGAACTGGGTCGGTGGTTTTGAAGATTGCATGTACAACATGGTGCTTCTCGCGTCATTTGCACACGTAATTACACCTCTTGACTCGTGACCTGGGTTGGGTCACGTTTCATACCAAACTTTCATATCCACAATAGAGTGCAATTCTGTTATATGTGCTTCGGAAGCACTTATACATGATAAGAATCTGTTTGCCTAAGATGACCCAATCCCATTTGACCCAGGATGTCCTGATTTCACCCTGTAAGATATCATGTTTGTTTTCAACACCAACACACTTTGTATGGCCACAATGATTAGAACTTTACCCATGCCTTCTTCTTCGTACAGTTAATACTGCCCCAGTACTCTGATTCTGGTCGCCAAAATTAAATCCATCGACGACGTTAAAATAAATCCCCGTGAAATATCGGGCTTTTAGCACGTGTAGCGGAAGAGGTTTCGCGATAACGCGCACTGGAATGGGGACACATTTTTGCCCTCCACTGTTTGATCTCAGAAACGGAAAGAGCTAGAGACGCAAAATTTTCAGGGTAGGTTAAGGCCATAATGGGTTACATTGTGGGAAAAATCAGTGACTCTAAGTTAATACATCCAAGGTCAAATGAGCTCGAAAATGTCAATCTGAACACCTTCTCGGCCGACACAGGCCCTTCCGTACAGTTTTCCGAAAGAGCCAGGAAAAGGATGCGTGTAAGAGCGTTAAGACGTGGAATATGATAATCTTCATTCAGTGGACGCCCAATGACCTTGAAGTCGGCGCGCCCCTAAGCCCCAATAATCAACCAATCTTCATTCGGATAACGTCTTGAGTGATTGTGTCGTTAGACTGTGATGTAAAACGGATATCGCGTGAACCGATGTCATAGCACCATATGCTATGTCATGTCTGATCGAGGGAAACGCGACACATGATACGACTGATATCAGAAACCTCCGATTTATATGAGTAAAAATTTGGCCCAGGTTGACCATGTTTGGCCTGAATATGGTACCTGCAGACTTGATATGTAGTCTGAACATGTTTTTGGCATGATTTAGCCAAAGCACAATCTTTTGCAATGAGAAAACGCGACTGCTGCCCTTACAAAAGGACAAAAATTTTCCTTCATTTTCACTCTCGTTTGAAATGGCTGATTTTGACCTCGAGTACTCTTTTACTGCACAAAACAGATAAAAGAGGCCTTCTTTTTACGTCCAACTTCTCTGAAAATACGTTAACGACTCGATTATTTCAGTTTCCGTCCGAAAATGTCAGCACGTGATTTGACTTCATGTGATCTGTGGTGACCTCTGCTTCTAGCTTCCACAAGAGCCTTCCAAAGGCGGTTTCCTTTTTCTGTGGGATTTATAGTTCTCGAGATCTCGGGGGTCTCATGAACGCCCCCCGGACCGGCAAAGGTGGATCCCGGCTGGTCGGGTCGGGCCTGGTAAAGGAGGCCAGCCGGGCGAGGGTTTAGGCTCGTTTGCCACGCGCCACGTTACCACGTCTTTTGTGGAAGTCACATGCACTCCTTTTTCAATTGCCATGACGTTTGTTGTTACATGACCGCTGAGTCATTGTCACGACGTACTCGGCAAAGGTCGCATCAAAACAAGGAACACACTCAAAAGGAAAACGCGGCCCCCTGAGACGAACTTTGCTCGTAATAGATTGCCTGAGACATGATGGGAAATTTGTAAAGCCCATTCAACATCTTCCTTGAAGTTCCGTTCAGCGATGTTGACAGGCTTTTGAAAGGTGCATTGTCATGCTTTGAAAGACTTGTGGAGACAGTAATCTATCTTCTCTTTTGCGACTTGCATTGTGAGGAAATGTTTTCATTCATCGGACGAACTGTTTTGTACGTGGCGATGCAGATAGATTGTATCAAATGGTCCTGAAGATCCATTTGAGCTTTGATCAGTCCGTTTCATCGCTCTGTATGCTGGAAGAGCTCACTACCAAGAATGACTGATGAATGGAAGCTGCAGGAATAAGTGGTCAATAAAATACCAAATCGTCAAATAAATTGTCTTCTTATGCTACCAAAAGATGGTGAATAGCAGATTCACCACGAGTTATTGATGTAACACATGTCTGTGTGTTGAGGCATATCAGTTTTACATCCTACCAGAGGTTATCCCAGATGTGCTACCAAGGCATAGTCCCACAAAGCTCTGCAGTTATGTTGCTTTACTTGAAATTTGACGCGCGGTTCCAAAAAGGAAATGCTTCCTTACGTTTCAGTTAAAACTGCTGATGTTCTCAGTCTCGATGAACGACACTATTGATGCTAACAACAGACTGGACAGCAAATGATATTATAAAATGTGACGTGGTTTATTGGTTAGCCTTGCCTTCAAGCTTTCAGGAGAATATGGTTTCAGGAGGCGCCCGATGGCTTCTGTCCCGATGTACTGATCAATTCGCCGTCCAGTGCGCCGTGAGACTATCAGTCAGAGTGCATATTTACATTCGGACAATGGAAATGGATTTCGCCTTCCAACTGTTTCCAACAAGGACATTCCAACTGTTTCTTTCATAGAGGAAGCCAGAATGAAACAATGCGTAATGAAATGCATAACGTTGAAATATTCGCGAGTTTAATGACTATACTTAGACCTATTTCCTTTCAAATCCAAGCAAGCTTAATCCACACAGATGCTCACGGGTCCATGACTTAACGAAAAATGTATTTCTTTACTTAAATGCTATGCTCTTTAGAACAAGCTCGGTATCGGATGCCCAGCAACAACACAACCTTGTTTAGCTGAACCCAAGATGAGTTCGACGAATGATTAACAAGATCTAAGATAAGATCCGCCTGTCTCGCTTAGGAACCAAAACCCATAACAATACACACGTGACCTGAAACCGTGGAGGTTAAGATTTTTGAGCCTGTTCCCTGTTTATGTCACACCCTTTGCTCTGTTTAGAAACCCAATCCAATGCAGGGCACAGGACAAATAACGTACACGCCACGTTATCTGCAGATAAGTAGATTACCTTGACTGAAGAGACCGCACCTCTTCAGAACCGCGCGTCGCGTTTCAAATGCTGTTCATACTTTTCCGTTTTGAAGCAAAGTTTTCTGCAGCGGGAAACGGGTCCGTTTTTTCTTGCATCTGCCTGTTAAAATGGATGCGTGCTCCTGCCGAATCCCCACCTAAGGAGAAAGAGTCTTCCAGGAACCAAGGATTTTCAGTCAGGGCTTTTCAAACAGCCTGCTTAATTCAATGAGGCAATTTGCACTGGCATTTTGCCGGAAATTAAATTATCTCGCAAGAAATTTGCGCCATTCTTTCAGACTGCGAGCAGGGAAATCACCTCAGTGTCAAGGTGATGAGATGCATAGTGACATGTTGAGCGCATATAATGCATCAAAGAAGGGCCCTTTTGTATTAAAGGATGAGTGATATCACCAGATATCACGCGCAACGGAGCTCAAAGAGCGCTGCTGATGCAACACTGACAATGATGAAGCCCACCGACTGTTTAATCTGTGCCTGCTTCCCTGCAATCTTCGCCATCTTTACTCACGTTTGCCAGCCGTGCGCTATTCCGTGGGCACACATTTCTTGGCGGGCCGATGCATCACCCCCGCGGGAAGGCGTATTTCTGCCTCCCACCGCGGCCGGTCCCGAGGCGAGAGGAAGAGACGGTGCTGTTTATTGCAGCGGCGTTACGGCACATGAGCGCCGCTTCCTGCGAGCAGCCGGCGCCGACTGCCGGCAAGGTCGCCAGGACGCCGATCACATGGCTGGGCGGCTCGGTTTCAGCCGCCTGCAGGCGGCCGCACGTTTATTTGCACTGGAGAGCGTGACGACCGGAGAACAGACGGGCCAGCGGCGGGGCGCCACCGACCGCCGAGCTGAGTCTGGTGCAGTTAGTTGCTCGGCCGCCGCAGGGCCGCCCACAGCGTGGCTCCCGCACGCTGCTACTGTCTGAAGGGCATGGCGAGTTGATGAATCATTGGGAGTCTGTTGCGTAGGCCATTCGATGCAGAAACGAAGTGAAGAGGAACGTATTTTCAGTGCTTGTGTTGGAGGGGGAGGGGAGAATGCAACCCATGAAGTTTTTTGCAGGTTGCCAATGGACGAGTTTTTTGACCGCCCTGAAATTTTGCGGAAGTGAGCTTTAAGCCTTTTATATATATATATATATATATATATATATATATATATATATATATATATATATACAAAGAGAGGGAGAGAGAGAGAGAGAGACAGAGAGAGAGAGATACATAGACAGACATAGATATTCCTTGAACTGACTCCTTTAACCTTTTATTGACCTCAGAAGGGCCATGATGTAATCAGGGATGCTGATATGCATATCAATAGTAGTCTGAGTCCTTATTCATCATCAAAATTCGTTCAACCTCTCTCAAAAGCACCCGACAGATTACGTCCCATTAGGTCCCAGTGAAAACCCAGAATCCACTGAAATCATTTCCTTTGAGATCACTTTGTAACTTGAAAGTTGAAACTTGAAAGACGGGCTGTCAATCTGTGGCAAAAGGTCATGCTACAGGGATATTGTTGTTTCATTGTTCTATCACGTCATGTTTGGAAAGGCGGGGAGGCAGGGGAACAGTCAGAATTTTCTTAAAGAAGGGCCCGGAGTTCAGGGTGAACTGAAATCATATGAAAACCGCCCGTTGGGAAGAAGATGAATAACGAATTTCACAAAAAAATGCAGTCCTAAGGGGAAAGGCGGGCCCCCGCCCCTTCCCAGCGGCCTCCGTCCCCCCTTTTGGCTGCGCCGGCGGAGGACATGCTTGAAACAAACCAAAGCTATGAAGGAAAACTCAGCTAAGGTAAAACATTCTCGAAACACTGAAGATGAAGCGATCAATGGCAGACAGTTCTCAACAGGTGGCTATGGGCGCGGATTGCAATGTCTCGACAATGTGAGTTAAAAGGACCAGTCACTCTCTGTTATTAATTCATGGTTAAAACGGCTTCTGAACCATGCAAGATGATGTAATGCATTAGTTGGGCATTTACGTGCCGTTTTCAGCTAATTCTTGAAGGTGATGAAATCGTTATCAAAACAAGTATTTAAGTGCCCTTCAATGAATGGGAGTATCGATCATGCCTTTGTGAAAATTTGCTTGCGTTTGTAACAACTTTTAAGGATTTCCAGGTAGGGGTCGAGAAGACTGGTCTGTAATTTTTGGGAACAATGCAAAAAAGTGACCTGCGAGGGAAAAACGCCCCCGTGATCCGGATTCTCCAAGTGACTTTTACGCTGACGCCACCGTTGTCTTGTACGTCATTATTACACAAGAAGCGTTTAAAGCGTTAGGCATTGGATTAATGGACCTCCGTGCGGACCAGCCATTCCGAAATCAACATCACATTTCTCCGGCCCACGCGGTGATGAATGACTGCAACAAAAGGTGTAACCAAATTTAGTCGCCTGCTGCAACGTTGCAAATGCGTCTTCAATTTCTCGTTTTATCCAGGGGTCGCAGAAACTGTAAACAAGGTTACAACTGCGTCAGCTCATGGTGTGCCTTCCGTTCCAGACATGTCCCAGGAATGGCATGGAACAAAACAACGGCTACTAAATCGAAAACTGCCGTTCATTATTGAAACGAAAGCTTCGTTTGGTATTCTGCTGCACTGCATGCGTGGTATGCGCGCCAGAATCTGATCAAGGTACATGAAACTAGTGCGCTATCAAGAACAACGACCGAATTAGGCCCTTGGATTGTCCTTCAAACTGCATCGGCTTGCCAAAGTTTTCCGTAAACTTGAAATAATAGAAAGATAATCTCCGTTGGCTGCTTCAGGCATCATTGTATCACAATGTTTGTCTGTCCTCTTGAAAAACATAGTCTATTTGTTCATTTCTTAAGTCCAGTATTTGGATATGAACATCGGCTGACACACTGCGTCCCGTTGCCCCAATGATAAAGCCGGATCTCATCATTCCTTAGCGTGCGATATACCTTGGTTTTGCCCAGACCGATCGAATCGGGCGGCTGTTCTCGCAGGATGCTCGGGTTTCACGCGCCACCGAGTTCACGCGACGTCTGCGGCGCTGAGCTGCGCTGAATAAACAGAGGGCTGCGCGCCGGCCGGCCAGTGGGCGGCGCTGCGGCCGCCGCTGGACCCCGCCGCCAGTCCTCGCTGTGGGACTGCACGTGGTGGCCGCGCGCCCGCGATGGCTGAGCGCCAGACGACCGCGCCGCCGGCGCTGGAGGTCACGTCGCAGGTCAGCGGCGGCAGCCTGACGGCGGCCAACTCGACGGAGTGGCCCGACGAACTGCTGATGCAGGAGAAGCACGTGATCTCGATCGTAACGTACTCGCTGCTGTTCGTGATCTCGGCGCCGGCCAACATCAGCGTCGTGCTGACGCTGCTGCGGAAGCGGAAGCGGATGAAGCGGCTGAACCTGATGTTGCTGCACCTGGCCATAGCGGACCTTATCGTAAGTAATACTGGCGAGAGCTGCCAATAATGGGGAGCAACGTCGTTCGGGCTGCAGCGAGGAAAAATATTTTGTGTGTAGGAGAATGAGGTTTTCGGTCACCTTATTGTGCAATGAATGCCAAGGCTGCACTTATACTTCAGTGTTTATTTTAAATAATGCTTGCGTTTTTGTGTGCAGTCAGGTCCGCGCTATAAGGCTTGATAGATGGAAAAGCAATATGTGACTCAGATTCAAAGGAAAATCTGGTCTTTAACCTGTGTTACGAGCAGTAGAACCCTGCGAAACATTCATAGTGGGCGACGTGCGTAGCGGTTAGCCAGCATCCTTGAAATCAATTTGTTTAGCCCAAGACCGGCTCAACCTGTCTTGGCTAAATAACTGCGACACATACATGAGGATTAAGTCACTGTTGACCCAATGAATCATACTGGTGGTTTAAGCGGCGCCTGAGTTTTGTATGAGAGTCAACTAAAGTTGGGTGTTTTCAGTGTGTAGTACTTTCAGTACTCAGTACCTTGATTCGAACCGTGTGCCGAGTGATCATCAAATCCTCAAAATCCTGCGATGTGGACGCACATGCAGTGGTAATTTATACCCCTTTTATTTAATGATACTTGCTTACCCATGTGCACCTGCTTGTCCAAAAATTATTCGAATCTGTCACTTGTCGCGAAAATCTCTATTCGGCGTCTCGGGGCTTGACGTTGAGAAGGGTTTCGGGACGATCAACGGCAGAGCCGGTAAGAGAGAAGATAAAAATTAGGGCAATTTGTTTTAAGAATTTTAATGAGTTGCTACTCCGGCTCCGCCCTGCCAATACAAGGCTTGGAAGGCTTGTACTTGGATAACCATAGCTCACAGTCCCAGGTGAAAACTGGCATTAAGTTTGAGTGTCGTCGGACATTAAATAAAAAAAAAAATGGCTAGGAACGGAGTCAGTTCACCCGAAAGAGATTTCAACTGACAGACATTCTAAATGCTTGCCAAACGCGCGTCCTTGACATATCATGAGTCGTTATTGGGAGCGTACGCGTTTGCCATCATTTTGATTAGGCTCGTGTCTAAAATTCCTCCGCCTGATTGACTGGAAGTTCAATAGGTGCATGGCAAAATATGCTAGAAACAATGCTGACATCAAATTCCAGTGAATACATGCCATTTTTTATTGACAGATGCTATGGAAGGCTAAACAGCAAGTTGTTTCTCTAGATTCCAGAGCTGTTAACGAGTACCAACCATGACGAACTACAAATTTTCTACGAAAAAAATAGTTTTCGATTTAAGCCACACTTCCAGCAGAATCCATTGAACTCATTTTTAAATACCCTGGTTGTTCAAGATCCTCGACAGGAACTTCTAATGAAGTCGAAGCTACCTCAGAAGTGCCCAATTTGCACACATTAACTGTGGAAAGAATACTGTCCGCACAAACTACGAGGCGTCTCATCAAGGCCGCAAGTTTTTCTTTCGCTGGAAGGAAAGGACAGACGAGTCTTGTTTTTCGGAAAGAAGATTCCGAGAAACGGCTTCGCGTTCCTCGACGCGACAGTCCGCGCCACTCGTGAACAGATATCAACACGGCCCCGTGCGCTGACGTCTGTTTCACAAAGGAGTTGGCGGCCGTTTATTTGTACACGCCTTGTTGGCCGGATCCTGACGGACGAGGTGAGACAGATGATTGCGGCAACGGACCGGTCAACAAGCCACGTAAACCGCGCTGTCAGATCGTGCCTCGTAGCCTGCACTCTGCAGCTCGTATCCGACCACACAACGGAGCGCCCGCTGGATCGTCGTGAAGCTCGCGCCACACAACGGGCCTTGTGCAGCACTATCATCGATATGTGTCACTCTATGGAGCGTCCATAACCTTCATCAGCAGCACTCAGTACATTACAGGGCTTTTCATGCCCTTGTTAAGAAACCAGACAACCAGTGGAACCGATCTATTTTTCATTACAGGCCCGAGGCGTCGTCATAATTTGGAGGTTATTGGGATATTGAGTTCCAGCTGATACTTCTGGCATCAGCTAGAACCGTGATCTGAGACTAGTATATTGAGAAAAATGCGCGATCATGTCACACCATAGAAATACTTAAGCCTGCATCACAAACTGCCGTAAGAACCATCTGCACGGGCTTCGATAGCGAGGACGCGGCGCGGTGGGGACACGTTCTAACGTTTGCGAAATTAATTCCCGCGCGTTTCGTTGTCAGCCAGAAACACTAACCAAAACATTTCGGTGCGCCCTCAAATAGAAGGTTCACGGCAAGAACACAGAATGTGACAGCGTTCCGTGTTGCCAGGCAGTGCCACCAGTTTATCGTCGTACGTACAGCGCCGAGATCGAACTCCGCACTGACGCCGCGCTGCGCCGAACCTGTCCCGGTGCCAGAGCCTCGAAGAACCCCATCAAAGCGGTCACCGGGTCGTGAAGTTCCCCAGACGCAAGTTTACCTCGCTAGTTTCAAAGACGAGCAATCGTCGTCAGCGACGACCGTTGGGAGAAGAGCGGAGAGCGCCTTCGCCGCGTCGTCCGTCTCCTTTCGACGGTCGCGGCGGCCGCCGTCCGGTGTCGACCGTGCACGACGACCGGCCGGGCGTCGGCGGCCGGGACGCTGCAGGCGCGCGGTACGCCGCGTCCTGCCGGATCATTGCCGTCCGATGCCGCGACGCGTCAGTCCGCCCGGAGCTCATTAACTCGATGCGTGGGCCGTGGGGAGAGGGGGCCGCGCGCCATGCCGCGGAGTAAAATGGCGCACGGACACGACATGTTGACCAGGATGGTAGCGGGGCCGTCCACGCCTCGCCGCCGTCGGCGCCAAGCCAGGTATTTGAGGCACCACCCTGGGTGTCTCAAATACCCGTCTTCCAAAGGCGATGCCTATATCAGACTTTTCACGTTTTCCACGTTTCAGACGTCCACATTTCGGTGAAATCCAAGTGTGACAAGGACTTGACAAACAAACAGTGGCTCAAAAATGGCTAGAAAACATTTCGAATCCATAATATGCTGTAATAATACAGTAATCCAATAAGCACAGATAACTAACATAAGCGATGGCAAGTGAAACAAAATAAAAACTACTGACAGCAAACCTCAGGGCGGGCTTAACCGCGGTGGGAGTGGGATGGCGTGACGGTGGGGGTTCTGATGCGCTATTGGCTAGGCGAGGATTGTCTTTGAAGTTCAGCAGTAGCCTTGGACGACATTCCAAAATTTCGACACGCTAGCGAGAAATAGCGTTATCTTCATGTGAATTTGGAGAGGCTGCTCTGCTGTTCCTAACCCCAAAGGGTTCACAGTTCTTGCCTGTTTTTACTTGCTATGACACGAGCGGTACAAGACGTCATGCGAATATAACGCTTTCATCGACATTGATTAGTATGATTAAATTTTGCATGGAAACCATAGGAAAACCAGGAGAGTTTTTGAGGATAATACTCTTTAGGCATCTGAAGGAGACTGGTTTGATGATATTTAATGCAGCGGGAATTTTGCATTTAAGATAACAACGTAAAATCCGGAAAACTCAGTCTGTTTTTACAGGCGGCAAACATTTGGCGCCGGCAAGTTGGTTGATGATTGCAGATAGAACACGTCCAAGATAAAAACGTTAGCTGCAGCTTCTTCTTCATTTCCTACGTTTTTTCGTCTTCGCTGATCTTTCTTTTACTTTTTGGAACACGTACGTCATATTTCGTCGATTCAAGAGCAGATTTTTCTTCTAGTAACCTGGGCCGCCTTCATTGTATAACTTGCGCATTCACCTAGGGCAGGGGGATAACAGTCTCATTTCTCGTCTGCCAGGTTGACATTGTGGACAGACTTCAAGGAGTCGGCTGAATATGTTGTTGTTTATCTTGTTTTGCTTGGCCCTTGACATTCATGCATAAGAGGGCAAGCGTCTCTTTGAAGTGTGGTCTATGAGTGTCTTCCTGTTTGCATTGCCGTTTAGCCGCAGCAAGGGAGGGTTCTTTTATGTCGCTTGTGTGTGTGTCACCCAAGCACGTCTGATGGAATAGTTGTCATCTACATCAGGATATGTACCGCTTCTTCAAGTCCCTTCATCGGCTTAAGCCGTGGCATTCCTGTTGCTAGGGTCGATCTGTTTTAACGTTGTTTGTGGTAGCCGTAATGCCAAACGTGAGTGCAATGAGTAACAGCATACATCGTTTCTCCCTATTCATTAGACTGATGGGAATGTTCGACCTTGGTCCATTTGCCAACAATAGACTTGGCTGGCCTGAAAATGTCATTTATTTCGCATTCAGCAGTTCTTGTTCAGAAAAATGCCCAGAAGATTGAAAAATGGAATGAGTCAAAACTGTATTCTATAGCCATCCGCCGATATGACTGGCCAGTGAACGCACGGTATCTGCAAACATACATTAGCCTATGCCCGTTCATGACGTCACGCAGCAGCTTTTTAGATGGGACAAGGCTGAATAGGATATAAAGGGAAAACCGTGGGAAAATGGTTTGAAACTCCGTAAATGTACAATTTTGGGGCATAATGTATTTTAAAGGCTGGCTTATAAGACAATAAGCTACATTGCCTATATCAGCTCTAAACGCGTGTTAAATGTAAAATGCTTAATGAAATCCTTACAAGTTTCATCAGTACATGACGGAAGTCAAAGATCTATTCATCCCTAACCGAATCGAGGAAAGAATTCGGGAGGCAACAATGAAACCAGAATGATTCAGACTTTGTTGTTCCTTATCGGGCTTTATTTCATGCCGGACAACCAAACTATAAATCTAGATTTCTGCCCAAAGTTCAGGGTACGGAAGACGAAGAACGCCAAAGTGCTTTTGGAATCTGATGGCAAGGGAAATCAGCCTGCAACGATCTTCTCTTAAAAAGAAGAAAACGCTCTCTTAGGAACGAAACACATATCGCGAACGCCCTTAAATCGCATGTAAAAACATAGGAATATAACGAAGAGAAAACTCTGCTCCGAGGTTTTCAGGTGTGCAGTAAGTTATTCATATTCACAGGAATATGTCATCCAGCTGATTGGCCAGAAATGTGCGGCAAACCTTGCAAATTAAGGCGGACCAGTTACTCGCTGTCATCAAGATGTGCCATCAGACGTGGTGGTAAACTGTAACTTTTGGGCTAAAATTAACTTTATCTGCCGAAACTACCTTTCAAGGCGACATCCTGTGAACCATAATATCGCGCGTACCAGGACGGGAAGGATGCACATACCCACTCCCACTAACAGGAGACTTTTGTGCTCGGTAGTATTTTGTTTCATTCATACCATATCCCCTTGGTTGCTGTCAATGTTCTTCCGAAATTGTATGCCATTAGCTATGCCAATTACCCTGGAGCCTGTTTTCATGCGGGAAGGGTGACGATTCGCCCCGCCCCAGTTTTTTCCATTGCTGGAAGGCGATTCTGGTGTCTGTTGGTGCGTCCTAGTGTATCTTGTTTTATCCATGTCGTGTTCCGCTTGGTGCTGGTGTTGTTCGTTCGAACATTGATTACAGCGTGTCAGTGACTAAACCACATTTCTGTTCGACGATTCGTCCCACGCCAGTGCTTCGCGGCACTAGAACGCGATGCTGGTGTCTCTTGGTGTGTTCTGGTGTATCTTGTTTCGTCCGTGTCATGTTCCCGCATGGTGCTGTTGATGTTCGTCTGAACTTTAATGACATGGACAGTACAAGTTACTTCAAATCATATTTTCATGGCGGAGGGATCATTTGCCCATCCCGGCGTTTTTTTCACATTCCTAAGCAAACCCGTTTGGGCTCTTGCGCTATTTTTTGTTTTTGCTTTTGCAACGTATCCTTTTCACCTATTGTCCCAAACTTTGAAAGCCCCTCATGCACCAGCCGCGGCTTTAGGATACGTTTTTGGGGGCCAGGTCATATCAGTTTGCGGTTGCTTCAGACGCGTTGGTATGCTTACCTACAGGCACTCCTAGCCAATATTTGGCAGAGCTATAATTTCATGGCACTTTTGCGATGTTTGAACGTCCAGATAGTTCATAAAAATGTCGGGAGGTTGCCAAAGGTGGATACAGCATGCAGGGGTGATGCAATGTTTTGTCAAAATGGGTCCTGTGTGCTGAAAGCAATGTGTGAACCAATGTGTAAAGGTTATTGCATTCTATACCATTGAAGCAAAGAATATTGTTTGCAGAGGGAGCACTTAGAAGACTCACGGGCGAAGCCGGGTGCATATGGGAGGTTGAGACTTTGATCCATATGCACCAATATGATTTACGTCATTGGCTGACTCGATATTGACGGTTATGCAATATGCATATAGAGCAGACACTGTTTAATGCGTCAGCGAGGTGGATTCAGAAAAAAAGGATAAGCGAGAAAATACAAACAATGGTCTAGTTTTCTGAGACAGCAATCGACCATCCCAGTAGACTACAGCCACCATGTGCCTTGATTCCTGGACCCACAGCCGGTGTTTTTAATGGACTGTAGCCATGACCTAGTACAGGGCTATTTAAATTGGTTTGGCCAGTCATTCAAAACCGTCTGAAACACATCTGAAGGCTTGCAGATACACGTCCCTAAGTCTGTGACGATAAGTTCGACAGTGGTTAAAAAATTCTACAAACACATTTCGTCGAGGCCAACCAAGTTCCAAGCAGCCCAGGCAATGAATATCAGAGTCAACGAGGCTACATGGCGTGGACTAATATAAAAGGCGCCCTTTTACAACCAAAAAGTCTGGAACTGCTGTTTTAAGTCTCAGTTATTCATGCAATAAAGCGACTGCTGACGCTTGGAGCCGATCGCTGGAACAGAGCTCGCCTTCCCCGATTCTTCGTTCCCAGCCTGGCGAGCGAATAACGTATACATCGGAGACACTGGTCGATGTCCATTAACAACCAATTACCTGTTCTCCGAGCTAACGCGGCCTGGTCGTCTAATCAATGGCTTCTCTTACGTTGTTAGTTGTAATTGAAGGCTGGGACATCGGTGTTCTGGGAGCCGGTGCAGGAGACGTAAGAGAAGCAGAGGACGATACCAGCAACGGCCGTACGGACACAAAAGCCCGCTTCGGGACTCGGGCTGTATCCATGCGTATTGTGTACGCTCGTGCTTACGGTGCAATGCGACCTTATCTTGTTATCAGGCTTCTCCGACGTTGTTAAGCTGCAATTGGATGCTTGGGCACCGGTCTTCCGGGAATCGGTGCTGGGAAACGTGGAAAGTGCAGAGGGCGAAGCCGGCAACGGCAGACAGGGCACAAAAGCCCGATTCGGGACGCTGGCGTGTGTTCACGTGTATTGCGCGTGCTCGTTCTTGCGGTGCATGTACAACCTTGTCTTGTAGCCAGGCAGTGGCCATAAATCCTAAGGATTTGCCGACGCCGCCAATGCCTGAATGGCCCAGAAAGCTTATCATTTGGTGGTACAAATAATTTACCGAAAGTCAGAAAATAGGGTTTGCCCGGCACAATCTGAATCACTCCCTTTAGAATTATCGTTGTAAAGGTGGAACCGCCACATTCGGATGTGTATATGGGGGGGAGAGTTTTTGTCAACAACTTTGGGGACCATAACGTTTGAGCACCGAAAATTTCGTCCATGGTGTGCCGTATTCCTATCGCATGTATTTCCGCTTTTAAGTGCTACATATTTTTGTTGTTTTGGTGACGAAATCATTGGTGTCAAGGAAATTGATCTTGTAGGGAACACCGCAGCTGCTTGTAATGGCCAGAGACATCTAGTCGTTTTTCAATCTATTCGCTTTTCAGATTTCTTGCGTGGTGACGCAGTTGGCACATTGATTTTGCAGGCGTGCTGCATGCAGTATTTTTGGCAACCTGGCTCATGACGCCTGTGGTAAACTACGCTATGACATTGCAGGTGACCTGTGTCATGATGCCGCTGGAGATCGGCTGGTCGGCCACGGTACAGTGGTTGGGCGGGGACGTCCTCTGCCGGCTGCTGGCCTTCTTCCGCGTGTTCGGCCTCTACTTGTCCAACTTCGTCCTCATCTGCATCAGCATCGACCGGTGAGACTTGCCTTCCGGGAGAGGCGCGCTTTTGCGCAGACCGTGTGAAGTCCGTAAGCCTTTCATGCCGCGCAAAATTGGAAATTCTGCGTAAAATATGGGTCGGTGAAGCAGGTGGGACGCCGAGAAATCCGAAACCCCAGCATTCTGGCAGTCAATGAAGTCATCACTTTTCAGATGTGTTATGCTATAACAGCCTGAAATCAAAAGGTACGAAAGGAATTTTTTCTCCCAGAACACAAACACTAACAAAACGGATTCATTCCGATGTACACGTAGTGTAGATGTACTAGTGTAGATGTATTCCCCAGCTATGCTTGTCTCATATTCCTAGCCCGTTATTTCCAGCACAGTGCAGACTCTCAACATATTTCTTTGTGCAACAGACGTTTCTGCATCAAAATGTATTTTTCAGATTGGTTTCTAGCATGAAAGCCATAATTTTACCATTTCTGACCACTCTGCAACGAAAAACATACTTTGGCCTTTGGTTAAACTTAGTTCGCTTCATGCGGGCACGTTCGGAGCTTAGTAAGATTTATTGCCACGCAGTGGTTCAGGCCGATACACACTCATCATTTTAACTCCCAGTATCAGCTCTTAAATCCTACTTTCAGTACAGAAATGGCTGTTCTTACGTTGGAGCCTAAGTAAGACTATTAACCCAGCGCGCACAGCGCACTGGAATCCTCAGTGTCTTTTATTACATCTTTTTCGCATGTCATGTCCTGTAGGGTTATGGGCTCCCGGTCATGTCAGGTCACTAGCCTAGGTCAAGTCAAAGAGGCCAAGTTCTGATTTTAAAAAAAAGTCTCCAACGAACCACGCTATGCAATCGATCGACCTCTAACTTTCAGGGAAAGTAATTGAGGACATTGCTAAGAACTGTGCTATCTCGATTTTGTTTTATCGAGGTCAGTGTCAGTGGCCTGAGGTCAGCTCAGTTTCCACCCTATTTTCCTGTTCTTAATGGTTTTGAACCGTTCCTTCGGCTCTTTGGTGTCTGAAATGCATTCCTAGGTCAACGAAGTCACTAAACATGACGAATAACATTGACCGAATGAAGGACCATGAAGTCAAGTTAGGTCACATTTGGGGTGAACTAACAAAAAATAGTCTAAAACCCCGTTTTAGACTACTGGGGCTAAAAATATGCACCGAAGTCGGTTTTGCAGTTCAAAATAGCACCAAGACGCTTCTAAGCTGTGAAATGACATAAGGTCGCCCGAGGCCACTGTGGCAGAAGCTGAGATGCATCCCTGGCGCCTGAAATGTACTCCTGGGCCAAGAAGGTCAAACCATGGCAAATGATATTGGCCCAAATGAAGGGTCAGAGGTCAAGTCGGTCATATTTGTGGTGAACTAGCAAAAAAGGAGTCTAAAACCCTGTTTTGATGATCATTGAGGTAAAAATAGGTACTGAAGTCGATTTTACAGTCCAAAATTGCACTGGGACTCTTTCAACCGGTGAAATGGCCTCGGTCAACCGGGGTCATGCGAGGTCACTGTGGTACAAGCTAAGTTCCTATCCAGATGTCCAGTTTTATCCACCTAGTTTATTTTACAAGTCAGTGGCAATCTAGGCATAAAAATATGAAACCCAAGCGTGCTTCAAATCAGATCATGGTCCTACGTCAGGTCAGACTGACTTATCATGGTTGTGGAACCCAAAGAATTTTAGTCCAAAGGTACTCCTTGCCCTATTGTTTGCATTGTTATGGAACCTGTTATAAAAAAAACACAAACTATAGCCAAGAAAACGGTTGAAGTTCAAGTCAACTCACAAGGTCAGATCAGGTTACGTCGGGTCATTGGGCAAAAAAGTTTGTTTAAATCATTTTTGCCGTTCTGGAAGCATAAATGCAAATAACCCAGCAGCAACGTTCAAAAACCTCCCAAATATAGGGAAATGAAGAATGGCTTTACATCAGGTCACCTGACACGCTATATGATAATATGCATGATATAAATTATAAGTCACCGTAATGTGCATTCCATTAGCTTTCCATTGGCATGCTTAGATTCGCTCTGTCTTTATCAGGGGCAGAGCTAGAGCTCTTTTTAAAAAGTCCTAGTTTTGACATATATAACCAAAAAGCTGGTTTAGGATATTTTGAGTGCTGTTGAGCGTACTCATGGCGAACGTTCCGTTGATATGAGTTCCATTTTTCTCCGACGTTTCGTTTGCGGAAAAGAGGGAGACGCCTCTCCCCCCGGGTTGCGGCCGCCCATGTCAGGGTGCCGGTTGGACGTGGGTGAAATGTCCCCGAGCGAAGTGCTTAAGGCAGACCAGTGGTGTGGAAATTAATGCGCTTGACTTCAAAACTCCAGGTGGGATATCAAACAGTCCATCTTTAGATTTTTGCACGTTATGCTGAATCTTGCGATTTTGTCACATAACAGTTTGCATTTTGTCATTGTCTTCTTTTCTTAACCGGGAGTTCGCCGACCTATGATATTTTCTTTGGTTTATTAATTTGATTGTTCTCGAAATTAACATAAGGTGCTTTGCTTTGGTGGATTGTGGTGAAACACTCCTGGTGTAGGTACTTGTTTTTGTAGTCAACCCGCCTCGTCAACGTTCTCCCGCCACCTGCCTAAAGGTGGCGGGCAGAAAAAATGGAAGTGCATGCGAACTTTAAAAATCTCTGTTCAGAGCTTCCAGAGGTTAACAGAGATTTGAACGTTCAACGACATTGCATGGATAATTATGTGTCGTGTTTCAGAACTCAGCTTTACGCTGTTAATGAAGTGTATGTCCATACCTGTGTAATGTTGTACCGAGATGCGCTGTGCTAAAACAACCTCGCGCTGGCCTACACTAAATGGGATGCCGTTTTCTGTTTTAATCACGCGTCAGGCAAATGGGTGCCAGCGAATTATGCCACTGAAGGGAAGGAAAGAAGGAAAAGCTTGCACACCCACTCGTGTGGCCAGTGCCCTGTCTCCAACTTTTTCTTTCTGGTGATTTCCGTGTGCGGAATTCATGGCAAGACATTCGTGTGTTTGCGTTTTCGTCCCGTACATACCCTACCGTTTTGTCCGAGGTGAACAATTCGCAGTTTTTGAACCATTTTCCCAGTCGTGATGTCTCGTTAAAAGTTGCTCCGCTTCAGCCGTCATCCACTCCCCTCACTAACGTTTAACGTTAGGTTCCACGTGCTGCGGGACATTCCTGTAACTTCGTAATAGACGGCAACGTGTGATTCGTATTCGCGATAGTATACTGCATTTGACATATGTTGTTCTAACTGCGGCCTCTGTTAGTAAGCACAGTGTGTCGAAACATGTCGAGCCGTGGCCGGCCGTTGACTATGTCCGCTGGTCACAGATACTGCGCCGTGGTCCGCCCGATGGCGCTGCTGGGAACGGCTAACCGCTGCAAGCGGGCCCTCTCGGTGGCCTGGATCTTTTCAACCGTCTGCAGTTTCCCTCAGGTGGGTGCACCGCTCCTGAGCCGTCGTCTGGGCCCCCTGGCTGTGTCAGGCAGCTGCAGAAGTTCGCAGACTGCCGCCAGTGGGTCACCTGACGGCACTCGTATATGAGTTCGGCCGGTACTAGCTTATGCTCCTACGCTATTTGAGTCGCCGACAGGGGTTTCTAACTGATAATAGTCGTCACTTATTATCGTCACCACTTGATGACCTTCATCAGTTATGGCACTCAGGTCAAACAAACAGGCTCCAGACACGGCGCAGGTTTGGGTGTGGCTAGGCAATCGCAAGAAATTAAACGTCGCGTGGTCGCCGCGTTGCGTTCAGTTTTGTACATTAACAATGAAATACGGGTTCTAGCTTACGTATGCTCCGTTATTTCAATTTGTACATTTACAATGCCGCCTAGGTTGTAAAGACTGTTCGTGCATCAATATTACTTTCGGAAGCTTGAAGCAAATTGAACTGAAGCAACGCTAAGACGATTTACGGGTCTTTGCGCTTTGCCAGGCTACATAGGACAGCAGAAACAAATTGATACCGACAGTGATGTAATGTATCGTGTAACATTATTAGAGCTGACTTAAGAGAGTAATATAATGCCAACAAGACCATTAACAAGTTTACACGAATAAGGTTAAAAAAGGTCTCTTAAGCGCGCAAAGCACGTTTTCATCTTCTTCGACTTTGAATTATTACTAACCGTTTATGCGTCCCGCAATACACAAGGATACTTACCGATCTTTTCCAGTATTATGCAGCCGGAGAATTGCAGGTTTTAACTTCATGCACATCCGTGATATTGTTCGTTGTTAAAACTGAACAGTTCAAAACGCTCGTGGTAAAATAGCTCCAAGAATGGAAACGTTATTCGAGGAACAGTTAAGTGAAATAAAGGGCGTGCAAGTTAACGGACCGCACATAAAGTTGCATAAAAGTTGAAGAGTTAAGCTGTCGTCCAGTGAAAACTTGTTAATTTGACACGCTGTGGTTGCGAAGTTACCAGCCTCCAAAAAGCGTCATGGCCGGGCCGGACCGGGCCATTCTTTTTTTAGTTGAAGTAAGACGCACTCGGCCCCCGGCCTGGCTCGTAATTTGTTATTATGGCTCGTAATTTATAATTAACAGCAGTGAAGTTTTTACCGAAGACGTCTCCGGGCATATTTGCGGCAGAAAATTTCCTAGATTTCACGCATCACCAGGCTTGCTCTCGTGCGGACAGCTGAACGATATTTTGTTTCCTGTGTTTGGGCCCGAATGTGGGAATGAGGTACCTATAGTGCGGGTTCTCAGCAGGACTAAGAAAATACACATGAGTAACCAAGACCGGGACAACGGTTTCGTTGCAGAGAAGCCTCTTCAATAAACTTGCATTACGAACTTTTATTGCGAGCCGAATGAATCTTCAACCAACAGAAAACAAACTGAGTGGTCCGGCCTGGGCCTGCCATAGCAGTTTCTGCGGGTTAGCCACATCGCAGCCACTTGGCTCGAATAACGACATTTTCGCCAGAAGAAAGCTCCGCTTTTTTACTGTAATGCATTTATATTTGCAGTTCGTTATCTTGTAAAATTTTTTGTTCTGATAATTAGTCCAGCAGCTTTGGCCTTTTTTTCTACCGTCGTTTTTGAACCACTCAGTAATGACAACAGACAACACAACGGCCGCGGACGATTATGCTTGTTGTTGTTCAGGTATAAATTAGTGATAGGGGAAATATCTATAACAGTTTTAAATGCTCTTCGACATTTAAGAATAACGCCGATAAGCGGCCCTCGGGATATGCCTCGTGAGGCGTATTACTAGCATTTACATTAGTACTAGCACCTACGCATGCTGTCGAAGCCGGCACTGTCCGATAAATTTGTCCTTGGAACATCGATCTATTCACCGACCTCCTACCCGTAACCCTGATCACGACCATCGACGAGAAGTAGACGTGGAATGGATTCATCATGCCAGCCAGGGTGCGATTTCCTTCCACGGTATTCAGGATCCAAGTGGATCGAACAAGGGCTAGGTCACGTGGTCAGCACGTATGAGAACTGACCTGTGATTGTGATGAAAGCTCAGATTGGTAGAATCAGCTGCCCGACAGCTTTACTTTCTTTTATTCCTGTTGTTGTTGTGCATCGCTCAGGTGACTGGGACCGACGTATGTGCCAGTCCTGAATTGCTTCGTCGTACTTAACGCGAAATCGTCTCATGTTATTGGCGTCAACATTCCAGGAAAAGAAATGCTGAGGCAACAAAGTTGACTTGTAACCAGCAAGCCTGTAAAAATATTCTGCGGATTCTGCGGAAGAACGGTTCGTGGCACATGCCACACTCAACGCAAAGCCTCGAAACTTGCACCGTACTTTGTTCGCCGAGTCACCGCACCCGATGGTGCCACTTATGTTGCGATCGGCTGCTCCGTTCGGGCGCTAGAGGTTCCGAAGCTTGGACACACACACACACACACACACACAGAGGCACCTCGATCCGAACTTTCCCGAGCGACCGCCATATATGAAATCTCGCTTGCTAAAAGCGTAAAGCGTGCCAAGCACGCGTTCAGCTCCTTTGATTTTGAAATAGATGCAGCCAACGCGTTACTCATTTAGTTTGGGGTCAAAATCAAAGCTTTGTATCGCATACAAAGCACCCGCTTAGTACCAGCATTACCACACACCTGCCGTTGGAAATAAAACGCGCACCTTCCCGCAAACAAGGGATCCCAAGTCAGACAAGCTGCACGCTCATATGGGTGGTGTCTTTCTACTGATACCCTAAATCGTGCTCGTCCTGGCTGGCGTTTGTGATTTTTGGCGTCTCCAGCATCTACGGTTCCTAAACCAAAGGACTGAATGGCAAAGTGGTACACCTCAGCACGTGCGTCCCGCACACACCATGCTAAAGCTATTGGCATGCAGTCACTTGCGTCGAATGGCGGGCATCATGTGCACTTGCACGCAAATTTTCATCATTCCAGCGATAGTAGTTTTGCGGCAATGAAGGTGGGGTATTAAACGCTAAGGCACTCCGCGCTTCACGTGCAAGTTGCACCCCGGTTTGGTGTCCATGAAATTGATCGCCCGGGTGCCCGTCAACTTTTCGAAACCATCATTGCACCAAACTGCACCGTTTGCGTCCCGCAATGGACCTAATTGCGGGATGCAATTAGGCCAATTGCCCTAAGAAACACAGGGGCGTGAAAGAGGCACACTCGTGTTGTGCTTGACCCGTTGCATACTGCCAGTCACATGGGATACCGTTGGATAACTATAGTGCTGGTCTATGTACCCCCTAAATTTTAGTCACCCAGGTCATTGACGATGGCACTTGGAAGTCCCCGATTCCAAATCAAAACAGGTGTCTGAGGATCGCCACGTGGATCGCACGTGGATGCCTTTCACAAAAGCACGCACCCACAAGTGGGGCCCATTATGTCACGAAGTCTTTAGTCAACAGCACCCACTGTTTGACCACGTGATTAACTGAATTCTGCAGAGGTCTGGCTCGCGCCATGTGGCGCGTGCCACGCGTCATGAATCGCTTCGAAACCTACACTACAATGTCTCCATCGAGTGGCGCACTCGATGGTGCCACTTCGCGATCGGTTCACGCGTTTGGGCGCTAGAGGTTCCGAATCTTAAACACGCACATACATACATGAACACATACATTGATACACGCACAAACATCTTGATCTGGACTTTTCCGAACGGACGCCACGTACGAAATCTCAGTTCGCTAAAAACGTGCAAAGCACGCTTTTATCTCTTGATTTTGAACTAGAGGCAAACCAATGCGTTACGCGGTTGGTTCGGGGTGAAAATCGAAATTCTGTATCGCACGCAGTATTATATGGGGTATCGTTGGATAGCTTTAGTACTGTCTACCCACCAGATTTCAGCCGTCTAGGTCGCTGCTCGCGGCACTCGAAAGCCCGCGAGTTCAAATCGAAACGCGTGCCTGTGGATCACCACGTGGGTTGCACGTGGGTGCCGACCACAAAAGCACGCACCCACAATTGGAGCCCATGTTGCCACCAAGTCTTGAGTCAACAACACCCGCCTTTTGACCGGTGACCATGATTGACTGGATTCTGCAGAGGTCCGGCTCGCGTCACGTAGTGCGTGCCACACGCCACGAATCATTTCGAAACCTGTCTCACAATACGTCCTCCGATTCGGCGCACCCGATGGTGTCACCTGTGTTACGATCAGCTGGCGCGTTCGTGAGCTGGACGCTCGGAAGCTTGGACTGCTGACTGACTGAATGATCAACACCTCGATCTGAACTCTTCCAAGCGAGCGCCATGTCTGAAATCTCACTCACTAAAAGCGTGCAAAGCACGCTTTTATCTCTTTCGATTTTGGATTATTTCCACAGGTCTTATTAGGTCTCAGGAAACTGTCAAGAATATCGCAGTGCACTGCAGCGTCAAGACTGAAGTTACGAAATCCGAAAAGAACACAGATTGGTCTATAATCATATTTTGAAGCAGCGACCCCTTACGACGGCGACAACACAAAGCCCCAACTCCCTCCGCCCATTGTCACAGGCCTTTCGCGTGTCGTAGCAAAAACGGCTAGTGGCAGACACTTTCCAATATGGCGCAAGGGCCTGTTGACAGCCGCGGCCGGTCAGCTGACGGGGACTTCCCTGATGCTTCCAGCGCCCTAGATATTGGACATCCCTAAACTCATCATACGCATCCATAGGTCTCCAAGTATTGTCAGAATCTGCTCATCTAGTGACTGCACTAAGTAAATGGGAAAAACAGTTTGACATCTTCCTAGCGGGTCAAGCGATGACCCGAGCACAGTGCAAATCTAATTTTAGCTGACTTATGGCATGAACTTCTCTTAAAAATTTATTATGTGTATACGAAATGGGCACGCTGAAAGAGTCCCGCAGATATTTTCATTTTCTGATGCTGAAAAAAAATGACCCGGTATGCCAGTCATGGGGTCATAACAATCTTTGGAGATAACGACCGATTTCATGTTATCAGAGGAACTGTATTCCGTCCTTGTTTTTTTGTTTTACTATCCATCAGGTATCATCTTGCGTTTGAAAACCAAAGCTTTTTTACGTGACCTTGGAAATGATCCATGGGCATATTAAACCTTCACCGGACGAGGATGCCACCCCCAAACTCTGTTTCGGGAACCACGGCAACACGGCGTATGACAGCGCCGTGAAATTCGGCACAGCTCACGATAAATTCATTGCACGTGTTTCGCAGCAAAGAGAGCGAAAAGGGCGACCCCGGGCCATTTCATCTCAGGCCATTTCAAGTCGCAGAGCTATGTCACTTAAGGGAGCAAGTCGTTACTGAATGCTTGCACAACGATTTGTGCGCCAAACGTCGTGTTTTTACTGTTTTAGGGCAAACGGCATGCATAAACGGTGTATGAAGGACATGAAATCGGTTCAGAATGGTAGTCCACATGCCAACAGGTCACGTAAGCTAGGTCAATGTCTTTTTAAAGGTTAATGAGGTCAGCGACCAAAGATGACCTTAGAACGTTCCTTTATTAATTTTTGGCAGTGAATATCATAAAGGAGACGATATTAGGCCCATCTTGCCCCGAATGCGCCGTATTTATCTTGGAAAAATAGATTTATCGTTCATAAGCGTATGATGTGATCCGACCTAGAAAGTCACTTGACGGGGTCGAACGGAATACCGTTTGACTGGCTGGGGACACAGCTATCGACTGCTTGTTGAGCTGTGGCGCTAGCTCAGTTAGGGGACAAATTGCGAGGAGAGTGCCTGCAACCTCACTCCTTCGTCATCAGTGTGAGTAAAAACCCCTCCCGTCCGGTGAGGGTTAAAAATCAAGCTATTTAACCGCCAGCTTTTATAGGAAGCAGTGTCATGCAACTATACATAACTTGGCGTACGAGTGTCCAGATTTGTAATATGGAATAATTGGACCATACTAGCGTACATAATGCAAGGTTGCCCCTGCCTTTCAACTAACGAGTGGGAGTTAAAACAAAAATCAATAAATAGACAAAAATATGCCCACAAGTACCATATTGTCTGATTACTTCAATAGCAAAAAATGCACATGTTTCTTTTGTGCTGCAATAATTTCAACGAAATTTGAAGTGGTGTTTTGCGATGGACTTTTCCACATGCTCTTACGAACATAATACATGTAATATGGATGTAACAGCCTTACTCTTTTGCCTTTCTTGTTTGCTATTTCATGTTGAATGACAGAATGACTTACTGTGCAAGCTTTCGTCATGTTAGAAAAAACTTGTTTGACGTTCGCCAGTATTCACTATTTTCTATATTCTTCCTACCATCAACATGAAAGCCGGTTCGAACGACCTCCCTTCTCAGGTATTTGCAAACCTGGCGTGAAAAGATAACAAAACAAAAACGAACGTGAACGTGCTTTTTTAGATTACTTAGTGATACTTGGTTTGACCTTTTAAAGTCACTGAGTGACTCTGCAGGTGATCTCAAAGGAAGTCATTTGAGTGGATCCTGGTTTCTCTTGGATCATGCTTACTAATCTAATCAATGGACGTAACTAATGGACGAACGACGTCTGACGATGACTCTAAACTGAAACTACTGTTGCTATGCAGACCAGCGCTTCCGTCTACTTTTTCCAGTCTACTTTTTTCTACTTTTTTTTACCACAAACGTTTTTGATTTTTAGTACCGATGAATTGTAGTGACCCCTCCGATGTCAATAAAAAGTATAGCATTTACTGACCTCTTTTCAAAATCTCGAACTAACATCACCTTGGTCCGACTGAGGATTGAAGCGCAGAGGCCCCTGACACCATGGGTGACACCCACGCATTTTAGTGAATAAGACTGAACATCACAAAACACTACAAATGTTTGCTATACGATGACATATCTCTCAGTATGAAGATTTCTCCGTGCCATGGCCTCTAGAGAGATTATAATTGTAAGACCTTTAGATGTATTTACCTCGGAATTTCAGGGCATTCGTAAAAAGTCTCTAAAATCAGGCATGCGCAATTTCAAAATGATCATAGCAGTTGCGGCGTGAACACTTGCGACAAACCTGAGGTGACTGCACCAGCCCCGCTGTACTGGCGAGTTTTTGTCTTTTATTGGACATTGGCGAGGGCCAATGGCCAATAAGTATGCATATTGCGCAACTTAATAGTACGTTGCTTGACAGCTTCCGCTTTATTCCAGGCTATTTTCATATGTTATTGCACAAATTAAGATAAAAACTGAAAGCGTAAAAGGTATGTGAAACAAACGTCTAACAATACCCAAAGCCCTTGAGCTCATTCAGGCTACTTTTTCTTCCTGTTAGTGCGCATTAGTGTTTCAGAGGTCTTCATGACAGAAGTTTAAAGGGCTTGCATATTTTTTAGACACGATCTTCGTATCTGATACGTTTCTGGTATGATCGATGATTAGTATCTGATAATGATATGTTCAAGTTGTCTGTGCCGCATGTAAGTTGGGTTTACGTAAATATGTTAACAAGGATGTTCATTTTTCTCAGGTCCTGGTCTTCCACGTTGAGGTATATCCTAAGTACAGACATCTAGACTTCAATCAGTGCGTAGCTTTTAATGCCTTTCCTTTTCCCGAACTGCAAAAAATCTACAACTTCTCCACTTTCCTTTTCATGTACGCCTTTCCCCTTCTGGCAATCATCTTCTGCTACACAAGAATTGTGATGGAACTCAGTCGCCGTAGCGCCCCTCCAAACACAGGTGAGGCCGCGTAACGCCAGCAGAACTGAGGCAAGGCTGAGGGCGAACATCTGCCTAATTGCGCCGGAGATCTCGACGTTCAAGCCCCAGTATTCATGGAGTCACTTTTTTGGGAAACATGGCTAACATTCACATACGATCTTGAATTATTGCCATGTTTCGCATAAGCACAAGAGTGATACGAAGCCCAAACGTTTGAGACGAACAGATTATTCCGTGATCGGGTAGCCAATAACGTTTTTGAACCCACAATCTCACTTCAAACGAAGCAGAAGAATATGGTCTTTCCGCTGAAAATCACGCGACCTTTCAGATTCGCTTCAACCCGCGAGGCCGAAATTAGTGCTGATGGGTGTTCTGTGAAGCGCGTCGGATGGTTGAAGCCAAAATAGGACCTTTTCGGATTCGTGAATACAACCGTTACGTTGAGATTATGGCATTTTCTTTAACCTGGCTGTTATTTGTCGAAAGTCAATGCAACATGTCATTTTCCTGACAGAAGCATTGCCTCGTAGTTTTCCAACAAATCATGTAATGCAAACATAACATTTTGGAAAATCCTTTATGCCGACTATTCTAATGAAGTTCACACTCACGAGCATGACCAAAATGAATTTTCAGAAGCAACACTTATATCGGAATCATTCCAGCATAAAAGAACCACCAGAATCATGAGACAATATGGATCATGAATCACGTAACATCCGATAATCAGAATGGCAAGCGCGTGCTTCAAAACGTACTTAAAAAAGTACTTTAAAAAGTACGAAACAGTACTTCAAGTACCAAAAACGCACTTCACTTGATGTGTCTAAGAACGAGTTGGCATCTTCTTGTGCTCCATGGTTTCGTCCCAAACGGAGCGCTTCCGTTCGAAACGAGTTAGCTTTGACGGATAAATTTCCTAACGACGGCTGGGACTCAGGAAGCCATTGACACGCGTGCTGGTGGCCATCTGAGAATTGTAACCACTGATTGGAGCATATTTTCCCGACCCTCTCGGAAAAACTGCGGGCACGTAGTCAGCGGGATGCTATAACAAAGTCTGGAATATAAATGATTTGGGTCAGATCAGTCAAAAAATTCGGAATATGAAAGGTCATAAAGGTCAAGTCAGTCGAGGCTACGCATGGAATATGTGGTACGTTGTCTTTTCCCCGGATCTGCCAAACCGATTACAACCACGGAAACGTAGTCCGTATGATGAATTTAGATACTTCAGAGCGAAGTTGACGTACGTCAAACTAACTGTCGTCAGCCCAAGTCAGAACTTGGAAATGCTGCATTGTTGCAAAATGGGGCGTAAAATAATCTGATGGGTTTGTAGTAGACATGATGCACTTAAAATTCTGTAAGTCAGGTGACCTACTGAGGTCATTTGAAATCGCCCGAAGTCAAACGAGTCAACAAAATGTATCCTCACGAAATCGAGCTGAGATCATGTGAACACGTCCGGATGCATAAGTAAGACATACATCACAAGTTAGTTCAAAGTAACTGGAACACGAAGTGATTACCTTTTAGTGCGTGTTTTAATGTTTTAGTTGTAATGTTTTCAGCCATGGCTGCGAGCAAAAATCAACTAACTACTTCTTGTCTGGGCCGTTATTTTATTAAAAAGTTACAGGTTTCTCCAACAATATTGGAATGAATTCTTGCAAAGATTTTGGATGGTTAGGTGCGAACAGCGTTTTTTTTTTGCCAAGGTCTTACAGTTAAAAGTTCGTGATACAATTGGTCTGCTATTCAGCCTGGTTTTGGTGGCGAGTGAAAAAAAGAATCCCAAAGCAGAATGACAACGTTTAAGGAAGCGGCAGTTTAAGGAAGCGGCACGAGATGTAACACCATAAATGCGGGGCAAATCAAAGTTGAATAAATTTGCATCGTGTTTTCAAAACAATTTCCAGTGACCATGAGCATTCAATGTATGAGTATTCTCCTTGTTATCAGACTGTAAGTGATCGATAGGAATAAAATGAGTGGTTTATCCAGTTCACGGATTAGCAACTTGTTACGATAGTTTGTTACATTTCATCATGTTTGCTGCGCATTCATATGAATAAAGCTTGAGTTATAGGGGTTAAATGTGACGCAGCGCTGTGCTGACCAGGCAACACTGCCTAAAAACAGGTTCCTTCCCTCTATAGTGATGATTTGTCAATCCTCAGTGATGACGTTTATTCTTCCACTCGTTAACAGTTGTAGTATATAAACAGTTGCTTGCTCCCAAAACTGCACTAGGTTTATTGCATACCAAAATGATTGACTGACTTCTAAATGAATGGCACAAAATGCCACGCATTCCTTGTTGCTGAAAGATCCGCACGTTTTATCAGCTGAATATCAGATTATGGAACCACTGTCGCAGGCAAGGCCACCACAAGGTTATTTTGTTCTGATATGGTATGACTCCCAGGATATTCTAGCTACTCATGGGCTTGCCTATGGCCGTTGGTGTTCCAGGAACCACTTGGAAGTTAGGCACTACCAGCTGAAAACATAAATTAGCAGTGTGGCATTATCGGTAGGGATGCACCGGATCGGGATTTCTGTGATCCGGCCGAATACCGGATATGCCGGATCGGGGTGCCGGATATCCGGCCGGATACCGGATATTATGTTTACATGTTTTTTATTTACTATTTCTGTTGAAATAATGAAACCGAGAAGACTGAACAGAAAAGAAAAATGTGAGAAACTGAAAAAATTAGTAAAAAATGCCCACAGCTTGTGAGTCGATATCTTCAAGGCCAAATGAGGTGGAAAAGGTCAACTTTGGACACTTTATCGGCCTGTACAGTCCATTCCGTACAACTTTTCGAACGAAACGGGTTGTTTGTTGGGCCGTTAAAACGCGGAATACGATAACTTCCAATCACTTGGCGTCTTGACTGGGGATTTTGGGTCGAGGTTATGTCAGGTCAGTGACCTGTGACGTCATTTTTTCATTTTTTACACATCAGATTTTGAGCAACACGGGACAGTTTGAAAGTAAATGAGGGCGCGACATGTATCTTTTGGCGTATTTTCAGTAAAGGTAGCTAACATCGGTACATCTGGTCATTTTCAGCGTTTATATTTCTGTATGTATGTATAGCTATGCATGTATATACATGTCAGTATCAATATGCCAAACGTGTTTTAGAAGGGTCTTTGAATGCGTATTTCACACAAATCGATGTATCGCAAAACAAATCTGGACCAGGTCACAAAAACCTGCCCTTGACCTTTGACGCCTTTGACCTGAAATGACTCTGGCATATATATAAGCGTCTGCATGTGCGCACACGTGTCCTCATTAGGGTCTTTGAATGCATATTTCATACAAATCGACATGTCGCAGAACAAATCTGAGCAAGCTTACAAGATATTTGACCTTGGCCTTTAACGACCTTGACCTTCACTGAATATATGACTTTGGAATATGTAAGCGTATCAGTGTGCGCACACGTGTTTTTATTAGGGCGTTCGAATGCATATTTCATACAAACTGACATCTTGCAAAGCAAATCTGGATCAGGTCACAAACCTTGACCTTTGATGCCCTTAGCCCTTATTGACCCTGGCTGTGGCCTTGGTACGACCATCACTTATGCCCGAATGACATCGCCTGACTGTGTTCAAACAGCAGTCTTAAGCAGAACGCCAGTCCTTTCACAAAGTTCCCATTTGTCAGCGACAACTGTCGTTTTCGTGATGTTTGTCTGACTTCAAATGCTTCAAACTTCAAAATTTTCGGCTGGTTTCCAATTTTTCTACGCCATTCGACGAGTTATTCAATTGCTATGAATGTCACAAAGTAACAGCAACCAGCTCAGATGCGTTCTCGAGATATTAAAGAAGAGCAGGTGGGCTGCACAAAAAGATCCCAATTCCAGTGCGCGTGTTAAAAGACAGCTGTAGCTGATTCGAACTGTAAAAACAACGGGTGTCATAACGCGTTCCGGCTGGAAGGTTTAATCTCCAGAACGTACGTGACAAGAAAATATTGGTGGCAAACAAGGTTCGGTACCGAAAGAGCAAGAGGTCACCCCAGGTTACCCAAAAACAAGAGGTCGTCCAAATGACCCGCATCCGGAAACTGTCCCGCGGATCACATGAAATCGGAAAGAACGGGGCATTGCCATGGAAAGCTATTTCACCTACCACGAGAGGTATATGTCAGGAAACCTTGGGTACTCTGTTGGAGCACGTCCAGCAGAAGTGCAGCAGAAGTACAACTGAGGCCAGAGAGCAAGTTTCCCCGCAATCTTTTCGTGTGGCCCGCCATCTCTCTCAGGGATGTGACAAAGCCGGCTATCATGCCGGGTATGGGTAATGTTGATGGTAACGTGTACCGTGAGAAGTGCGTAGGAGATGTGCTCATCCCATATTTGGATGAGGACTGTTTCGAGAGGGACATGTTGATCTGGCCAGACTTGGCCAGCGCTCATTATGCGAAGAAAACGCTCAAGTTGCTGGAAGAGGCCAGAGTGCCGTATGTAATGCGTGACAGCAGTCCCCCTGTGTGCACCAGGTGTGTCCTACTGAGGGCATCTGGGGCATCATTAAGCAGAGGATGTATCAGTGAGACTGGTACGTAACATCCAAAGTCGCCCTAAAGCGCTGGATGAGCCAGGTGATCGCTGTTCTGGACCTAGAGATACCGCGTTAAATGCTGGTGCGCGTACCCAGGCGCGTGCGTGTTGCCGCTAGATGAGAGGTGATGGAGATGATCCATTAAACAAAAACTGACCGCAGCGGTTATGACTACATTTCTGCAAAGCTTAATGTTCATACAGTAATAAATGTGCTTACGGTATGACTTTAAATACTGTCTCATTTTCCAGTGCCCACAATTTATATTTTTCCTTAATGCATTTGTGTCAGAGTTTGAGAAAGAAAAGAAATATTTCGAAAAAAGGAAGATAATAAATCATAAGATGGGCTACTGACCGCATGCTGGCTATTATTTCACAATTTTGAACTTGAGTCCCATTCTTGCAAAGATATGTCCGAACCTCCCGGACCAATACAGAAAAGAATTGGTACCAAGGTCTCCAGACCGACTTGGAACTGCCAGTAACATCGACAATCTAACACAACAAGCCACGCTTCCCCTGAAACGGTTTTGGACGCAGACATTAGAGCACCGTCTTGATTGTACACCGGAAGGTTAAATATCCGGCAGTGTCCGGCCGGATCACAAAAATATCCGGCCGGATACCGGATACCGGATAATCTCTAATATCCGGCCGGATATCCGGCCGGACCGGATATCCGGTGCATCCCTAATTATCGGTTACCGACAGTAATAGCGTTCCCCTGGAGGCTTTTCTCCTGTCGTGATGTGAACGGCGGTGAAGGCGACGGATGCGATGAAGCGCGAACGGCGGCGGATTTATGACGCAGACGGGACTCCTGCCCACGTGTAAAGACCAGCCAAGACTGAAGCCGGACTTGTGCGGGGTCGATTCGACAGGCCGGCAGCATGGCCCTCACTGAGCTGTCCGGCACCGCACGGCGCGTTCAGGGAACGTCCGGACCGGCTGGATTGAAGGAGGGAGATCCTCTTATGAACGTTACCTCACATGTGACAATGGCCAATTCCTGCTTAGTCTGTGATAACTGGTTGGCGTTGAACTTTTAAAGTGGTACATTTGGTCACGGCGGTCGTGGCGTGAATTGTTTCTTCTTTTCCGAGCTATGCTCGAATTTCAGAAGATAACCATCTGTCAGTTTCATCGCGCGTATTAGTTTGACGTCATGTTGCTCTCGCTATCCATATCTTTCGTTGGGTAACCATTTGTTTGAAGTGATGTGCTAAAAGCAATTTGTACAGTATTCATTTAGGATTATTAACCCTCGGGGTGGACACTCTGCACAAGTCCTTACATGTGTTTTCCATCTGCTAAAAATGGGTTCGAATGGATTTTGAGCGCCCTAAAGGCGGCGAAAATAAGACATTTAGATTCTGAAGTTTTTTTTTGAAGACCACTCCTTTTTATGTCCATGGCCTGTACAAATAACACAATTACCCTGTGACGAACTTTGTTATTTTCAGGTCATATAAGGCCAGTTACTTGGCATGACCTTGGCGGGATCAGTGGTCTTTCAAATCATGATCAAGCACGTGCTCATATTGCTCTCTCGTCAGACTCGTGATGGAGAAACCAAAATGCGGCACAAATCTAGACCAACGGCTTTCAGATCATCAACAATGACGGCATGACTCAGTGTCCTGACATGGTGCGGTAACGATGATAATAATGGTAATGTATATGTATATATATATATATATATATATATATATATATATATATATATATTTGTGGGGGGCGATGCAAAAGTATGTAAGGTCAGCTATTGCAAATTTTAGACTCCTGATACGGGAGCGTTCGCGGGCAGTGTTGGAAAAACATGGGTTGGCAACCATCCCTTAGTCTGGCGAGGGTAGAATTCGTGACTTGGTCTAAAATTTTATCACAGACGATCGAATGCTTCGAGAGTGAGTAATTTTACTAAAAGGATAGGATATGAATGAAGTTTTTCTTCTGCCACGATTTTTTTCCGGACATGGATAAATCGGACCGGATTCACAGCAAAGCAAATTGTGAAAAGTCGTTTCGTGCTGTGTTTTATTTAAATTTTGCATACTGAGTATACATGGGACCGTTTTCACTGCATAGGTTTTCCCCGGGGTACCAGGCCGCGCCGCGGTGCTTTTAACCGGCACACTCGTTCTTCAAGGCAAATGACATTGACTGGAACTGAAAAAAACAGGCAGATATGATTTGGGAAGTTGCATTGAATTTGCATTGATCTGCCTGCGATTTGCCGCATAAATTCACTCCTATGCGAATACGAAAAGTGGGCATTTAGGCTTGCTTTTCCTCGTTAAACTTCTTTAATATTTCGCATTTCAGTTTGCATCGCCAGTGTTCTGTGCGTTTTCTTATCTCCATATTTACTCCCGGTTTCCGCAGTCATAACAAGAAGAAAACGCCGTTACGTTTACGCCTTGTTTGTGAAATGGAGTGTCGTGTTCCGTAAAATGTGTTATTGGAAAATCATGAACGTCAAAGTGCGATGTCGCACTTCACCCCTGTGGCTGTAGTCACGACAACCCCGTTTCACCCGTTACGAAAGAAGGGGACAGGTGGTAACGAAGGGTAGTGAATGAGTGAAGATACTTTGTGAACGATCTTCGAGGATTTAATGATCTGCGAAGGGACTTTTACGTTTTTTTTATGTTTTGCGTTTCCTGTTCCTCGTTTTGTTTACGGCACTGACCAAAAGCGCGACATCATGAATCTTAAGCACGCCGGGGGAAACCGGACGCTCAGAATGTCGTGCATTAAATGCTGTTTGTCCACGCCAGGACTGTCGTTAGTTTGAGCTGCGTAAAATAGCGGCGTCGTGTTGACCGATGCAACAGCGACACAGACGACAGACCAGCCTGGCACGTGAGCGTGTGCTGACGAGTACCGCGCCTCGCTGGCAGACGCCCTGTTCCGGACCAACGACTCCGGCTTCTTCGTGCGCGCTCGGCAGCGGACGCTGCAGATGACGTTCGTCATCGTGCTCGCTTTCGTCGTCTGCTGGACGCCCTACTACGTCATGTGTGTCTGGTGAGCGTCCTAGCGACGGGTCCGTCCGAGAGGCCGGATCACTGCCGAAGCCCGCGCGGCCGCCAGCCGCCATCGGTGGGCCGCTGTTTACCGGAAGTGTCGTGCAGCACCGTCGCTGGCGGACGGAGCCGGTCGCGGTTGCCGAGGCCAGGGGAGGCGGCGCGAGGACAGAGGGCGCCCAAGTCTCGCTCCAGGGGTGAAATCATAAGTGCTCAGCTCAGTTTGGAAGCCTGCAGGTCGACGACCTTTCGGCGTTTAACGTCGACAGGTTCCGACGTTAAGTGGGTATGGAGTGTGATGGATATTGCCGCACGTTCCGTGCGATGGATTATTCCGAGAACTGCAGCTGTGATCAGTTGTTCCGAAATATGTTATGTGAGGTGGAGCCAGTCCTGATGGTATATATACAGCTTTATTGAAAATCAGTACCATCCAGGAAGTTGGGTTTTGCTGATAAGGCTCTTTCGGCTCTTTATAAGCTGATTTGCAGTAAAGTAACCTCCGAGATATTCACCTTAATCATCAAAGATCTCTCGATAACCCACCGCGTTGCAAATTTGTTGTATTTTAAATCTGGGATCGCACAAATATGCGCATCACTCCCTTTGCTTCCCTGACGGAAAGACGTGTTCGAGTGGAATCAGTGCTCCGTACCCGCCAGGCCGTTCCGTGGCGTGTGCCAGAAGACATTGTCACCACCTCCGTATTTCAAGCTTTGCCGGCGGCTGAACCGCGAGGGGCCCATTAAATGCAGCTGCACGGGCTCGATCGTATCGCACGACAGCAGGGTGCCCATTGTACAACGGGCCCCCGGACGTAACGTCGGCTGCTGATGGCGGCAGGGAGGGGTCCTCGATGCGTTTTAACCCTCGCCGGACGTAAGGGATTTTCACTCGCACTGATGACAAGGGATTCGTGGGGGGAGGGAGGCTGGTAGGCACCTCCCTTGCCATTTTGCCCCTAACTGAGCTAGCGTCAACCGGGCCCAAAAATAATCGATAAATGTAAGCCCAAAGAATCCAGCGGTACCCGGGTGGATCCCCTCATGTTCAACAGTAACCTCCTAGGTCAGGGTATACTTTATGTTTGGGAACTATGAATCGTTTTTCGTGGTTAAAGACACGTTGGGGGCCAAATAGGCCTAAAATGGTCTCATTTATCTCTTTTATCTTTCATATTTATCTTTTACATTTATCTTTTATATTTATTATTTATTCATTTATCTCATTTATTATTATTTATTTAATGTCAACAGTTAGTACATGAACGTTCTAAGGTCAAAAGGTCACCCTAGGTCATTGGCCTCCTTTTACCTTGAAAAGGTCATTGACCTATCGTAAGTAAACTGTTCGCATGTGGACTACCATTCTGAACCGATTTCATGCCCGTGATGTGCTTTTTATGCATACTTGTTGTCCTAAAACAGTAAAAAAACGGCATTTGGCGCAAAACCCGCTCTGCCAGCCTTCAGAAATGATGCTATAGTTCGATGCCCTGCGATAACCTGGGGGGCCACTGTGTTTTTTTAAACATGGGCGAAGAATGCATTGTCAGCCATGCCAGAGATCACGACGCTGTCATGTGCCGTGTTGCCGAGGTCCCGGAAACACTGCGAGGGGTGGGAGGTGGCATCCACCCCCTCGTTCGGCGAGGGTTTTAAGCTTCATGTATATTCCCTTTCCTGTGTCAGGAAGCTTCTGACTGGCGCTGCATATCACGCTTGAGTCTGTCATATCACGCTTGAGTCTGCAGTATTTTAGCTGCTAAAAAAGTCGCAACAACGTTCTCAAAAGTAGTTACGATGAATACCAACATACCTTACATACAGTACCAACTTGTCTTACAGTATTTCTGCTTTGGTGTAATTCTCCATTCTGCGTCTGATAATGCGCAAACAAAATAGCTTGCATTGTTTTCAGTGTTTCTCGTTTACACACGAATTGCGCCGTATATTTCAAGCCATGCGATTTTATGTCAGTTAAGTCGAATTTGAATCCAAAGATGGCTTTCATCCCTCTGTCCTAAAGTTGTGGGAACGTCGACTCCAGAAACAGTTGCGTGATGTGTCGGTGCCTGTGGGAGGTGTAACCAGCGCCGAACGAGAGTCTCATTGGTCTTCCGCCTGCGAATGCGGGACAAGTGGAGGGACTGAAGCATCACTTATCTGTCAGAGCTGCCCGTCAATCCCCATAGGCATGTCGCAGGACAGACGATCGCAGACCTATTTTCTGGTTCTCAGACTCTCCGTCAGGTCAACAGCAGGCCCATATCGTGCTCAGCCTCAGATCCAGCGTTACAGTTTTCAATCAAGGGCCGATCTGGCTTCGTGCCAACAGTTCTTGGCGTCTCTGGCAAAGGCGCTGACTGTAAATAGTCCCTGAGGACGGTCCGGAAACTTCGTTTCCGTCCTGACTTGCAAAATAGGTTCCGTGCTTGAAGATTGTTGCGGCGCTCCTTGTTGAAATGGTTAACGTTCGGACTTTGTTCGCAGACTCGTGAATCTGGTCGTCTCTAGGTGGGCCCGTCGAAGAAAACAACCGACGAAATGTTATGCTTCTTCCGTCATAGGGATCACATAAATGTTCAAACGACACGGAGTTAACTTTTAGCGTCGCGGCCCAGGCAGCGGTTTGTTAGGAGGCAAAATAAACATATTATAATCCTGTTTGCATGATAAACTGCAAATTTTGCCGCAGCCCAAGCGCTTCGAGTCGACAATTACTTTGCAGCAACTGTACTCAGTGCCCACGTACACCTGAAGTTTCGAACATGCAGTTATATTTTAGGTCCACTCCAGTCCGTCTGGTATTCGTAATTACACCGTTCATAATCGTCATACCACTCGTATCGATGAGTTCCCGTATTCATATTCTTTTACTTCAAACCGCCGAGTTAAAACATGGGATCGGTATAAAAACCCTATGGTCTCTCAGAAAGCCCCAATTTGTTGTCCAAAAAACCCCAAGCTGTCCAGTTCAGAATGGTTTTTATTGCCCCTCGGTGTTGCACGCTGTGGTGGCCGCTCATGGTGGTAAAGATTTGAGATTATTGTTTCATCGTGCTGCCGCCAGCTCGTCTGTGGGGTCTGCTGATAGCTCGCCCGTCAATCAAGCGTCCTCCTTGAGTGACGTGCAGTGGCGGCTGAAGCCCGCCTTCTCCATAGCAGACTCCCGAGGAAGGAAAGGGGGGGGGGGTCACCGGCACGGTCAATGGCGTTCTTACTAAAACAGCTGCCCTCGCACTACGGTAATGCCTAAATCAGATAACCCCTTCAGCTTGACTTTGGCCTTCAGGGAACGGATATGTGCCTCTCATATTACACTGATATTTCGTGGCATGGCCTTCGGTATGACAATACCTTACCATTTTATTAAGCTAATCACCATAAACATTAGGCACATACCAAAGGCAATGGACCCTACACTTTGCGTTTATTTTTCAAACTACCTGGCCCGATGCACATAACTCTGAGTTATGGCCTCTGACGGGGATCTTGCTGATGGCAGTCATTCATGACTATTTTTGCGTGGGTTTCCATTCCCTGGATTATTTGGCCCAAAAACAGGAACATCCGAGACGTTTTGAAACTATGATGCGACTGCGACGAATGGGTTCTGATGAACGCTGACAGCGCTCGATGTCTGCGTTCTCCTCGGCCTCCACCCGCATCTCCAAACGGTGGCGTTGCGCCCACCTCTGCCGTGCTGTCCCCGCCCGTCTCGCTGTTTCTTTTTGCTGCGCGTACCTGTGCCGCGGGTCCCTGTGCATCTGTCTGGTTGATTGCCCTGTCGCTGGTGTTGAGTGGCTCTTCTGTTCGCTGCGCTCGCACCTGAGCGGCACATTACTAGTGGCATATTTTCCCTTCGATGTGCCCCACGACTCAAGTGCTTCGTCACGACTCCTACGTTACCGTTTGCTGTGATGCCTGGGCCTTTCAGCTTGTCCTTGCTTGCAGATCAGGGGCGCAGCCAGGATTTTCTTAAGGGGAGGCCGGAGCCCAGTGGAAAATGAAATCATACGAAAAACGTCCGCTGGGAAGACTATATGCCATGGGTTTCTCTAAAAAATGTAGCCCTTAAGAGTGAGGGACCACCACCCCCCCCCCTGTCTGCGCCGGTGTTACTGATTGCCGCTTGCTGAAAAATATGTCTTGTTAATGCTCACCGACAAAATCCTATTCGTGTTCCCCATGCAGCGCATATCAGAAATTTAACATTCTACGAAATTTCCGGACCTACAACATCCCAAAAGATATATGCTTTCTCTGCGAGCCGACACCATCATTGTATTGAATGACGCGACAGCAATCGGAAAAACGCGATTGCCGGGGTGGGGATAGCGTGCATGGGCTTACCATAGGAGCAAGATATCCCCCGAATGTGTGGGGCGTCTGAAGATATTGTGGCCAAGAACTCCCCAAAACGGTACTTGGCGATCGTCGAGGTCTGGGTGAATTCCCTGAACGGACTTTGTACAGAACCCATGCTTTGATTTGGATCTGTTCCGTCATTTTGATTACAGTCGTTCAGCAGCGATGAATTGCTGGGAGTGCCCCGATGAATGAAATCTATAGTCCGTGATGTATGCACTAAATAGTGCGTACATATGGTACGAGGTCACCGAACAGGTAACGGCTCTGGGCAGTGTACGCAATAGTCGACTGTTTAAAGGGGGTGCAAAAGGAGCAAATCATTTGAACAGGCCATATGACAGTACGTATCGGTTTGTCGTTTCCCAAAGGTCTTTCGATAAACACATGTCAGCCGTCGGACGGAAACCGAAAGCGTTTCTGAAGGATAATTCCATGAAGTTATGATACTTCGTTTTCAAACAGCGCTCCATCGCTGGCATGGGAATGCAGAGCCCGGTTATTCACTGTCGCGAGGTGCCCGACAATTTGGAGGTGTGTCGTCGGGCCGATACCCGCCTGTAGCCCGCGGGGCGGATTACAGAGGGAGTGTCCTACCCTTCCCGTCCCACTCCAGTTGAAAACCCTGAGAATCCGACTGGAAGGCCGGGGGACCTGTTCCGTGTTCATATTCATGTTCAACATGTTCCTCCCGAGTCGGAAAGTTTACCTGGAGTTTTGGTCCTCAGTCCCGGATCTGAAGATGTCGATGATCCCGACAGAGCGCTCGGTCTGAGCGGGAAGGGGCTTCCCCGGCACTGTTGCTGAGCCGCGCCATCGGCGCCCCGGACGCCGTGAGTGTCTGACAGCTCTCCTGGCGACAGGTACTGGGTGGACGTGCAGTCGGCCCGAAGCGTCAATCCGATGCTGCAACGTGCGCTCTTCCTCTTCGCCAGCGCCAACTCGTGCGCCAACCCGCTGGTGTACGCCTTCTATCATTCCCATCTCTGCATGCTGCCGAGGGTAAGTTGACGACAATCGGGGGAAGGACTTTGTCACCGTGTTGTTGGTCTTTCCTTGCGTGGTCGTCATGAAACTTCCTCCGTTTTTATCGGGGTTCATTCCCGTCCCATTTCCACCTATAGCATTACGAGAATGTTTGGAATCCTCTTGGATTCACGCAAATGCTAAGGTTCCGGCTTTTTCCATATTTTTTTCCGACCAGCTTTTTCCCGTGCAAGCTCTTTCGTCGTTGGGTAACGCAGCTTTGACTTTTTAATGCGACTATGACTGGATTCGACGTCAATAAAAAAAAAACGCTCATTGGCTTTGTATCTTAATTTTACAAAGTAGTAGGAATCAAAGGTACTCCATTTCCGCAGGATCAAGAGGTTCTTTTATGACATTTTTAGATGTTTGCAATTTGTACCTCGCGCAAGATTCGTGACATCTATTCCGTGCAAACAAACGAAAAATATCAAAACAGGCTGATCAATGCATCCGGACTATCAGATTTTGATTCAGGACGAATGTCCAGCCATGAGCGGCACTCGGGAGCGGACCTAAACAACCATCGTTTCGACATCATCCGCCTCCGCCGCAGATGACCTGCTCCAAGCGGCAGAAGTCCCAGAGCGTGGAGCTGGCCGTGGTGGAGACGGCGCGCACCTGCGACACGCTGCTGCGCCAGTCCTCCAGTCTGAAGCCGACCACCGTCAAGGGTCGCGGGTGAGAGTCGGAGCCGGGTCGGCCCGCTGACGGGACTCCCCGCCCCGAGTGTGACGTCATCTGGCAGTCGAAGAACGTAGATGACTGTAGATCAGCTGACCCGTCCCCGCGCGATTCGCGATGTCATCCGGAGGTCATTGAAAAGGGGATTGTAGGTCGGCTGATTTGTCTCCCCAACCTGACTGAGGCGCCCATTGGAAGTACGAGGGCATACGGGATTGCATGTCCATTGATCCGTTTCCTCGCTCCGTGTGCGACGCCAACGGGGTTCGGAGAAAGTAGGGGACTGCATGTGAACTGACCTGACTCCCTGCGGTGAGTGTGACGCAGATTGGGTATAAAATAACATAAGGGGCCGTGTATTGGTACTGAATATGAAGCTAATTAGGCTCGTGTGAGACACCGCACGGAATGGACTGCACTCATTGGTTTTCTCAGAAGTGCAGCATTGGTGCTCTGCTCAGTTCAGTGGGAGCTGGCCATTATTTGTATAGTGACGCTCCGTGAAAAGACATCAAAGAAAATGTTAAAATGCGGCATGAAACTGGCACCATGAATACCGTAACCGACTAAGTTAATCCAGGGAGTGAAATGGAATGGCAATGGTGTTTCTCGTCCCTCGATGCAGCTGTCGGATTATGCAGCAATATTCGAGGCTGTTCCGAAAAATCCCACCAAAGCTCGGCGGAAAATCCGGTATTGGTTTTGGGTGCTTCAGGCACATGGGCGTTAGTTATTGCATCACATTACTGTTGATGTTGAACGCAGCTTGTTAAGGTTTAGCTCGTTGTTAAGGTTTAGCAGAGGTGATAGTGCAATCCGTCTACGCTGGAAGTGCCTTTCGCTATGGGGGTCTGTCTTAAGCTGCGTGGCACGTTGCACGGGAGGAGGTCATGACTAGCTTTACGTCAGTTGTGAAAGCTACTTCAGTAGTGGAAACTACAAACTACGCAGAACAAACGTTCTAGTGGAAAGGCAAAACAAACGCGACAACTACCGTAAGAAATCCACGGAGGATCCGTAGTCGTCTGGATGCAGTCATAACATGCTTTCCGACCATTTACAACATTTCGGATGCATTTCAGGATAAACGGAAGCTCAAAAGCTGGCGACCAGTGCAGGACGAACGGCATCGTCATCGAAGGCAACCAGTCTCTGTAAAGGCAGTGCTCAGCGCGCTGATACCCAGGCCGTGGCAGGCCGGCAGTTCTCGTTTCGACGATCCTCGGACTGTAGTCGTCGATGATGTTCCGACCCGGCGCCGGCGGGGCGCTGCGTCACGCTGGCGACAGTCGACGTCGAACAGCACGGATGGTGGTAATCAAACCCCATTCCCCTCAGAGAGGCACGCACAGTCATCCTTTCTTCAGTGCCGGTGACTAACCTTTTGTGCTTCGATTCCGTGTATAGTCTCGTAGTTATGACAGTAAATGTTTTGTCGCGCGGCTGTTGGAGCGTGAGTGCGTTGCGTCCGCCGTAGTGCTTTTGGGAGCTAAAGGATCGAAGCCTTTGTAGGACCGTTGGAAAAACGTGGGCGCTGCTTTGGAGGCGTTTCCTCATAAGCTCCCTGCCGGAGTGGGGAAGCTTCTTCCTCAGCTCGTTATTCGCGAGGGTTGACTCCGGTTTCGGTGGGAAACTCATCTCACGCACTGCTGCTGTAAGATATGCATTGTGATGCATGTTTATTTTGCTCACTTTGGTGAAATGAATTGGCCGAAACCAGATAAGAATGCAGCATTTGGGTTTTGTTTAATTCGACTTGACTGTTTCGTGCCTCCTTCTCAAGTGAAATCGTTGCGTTTCCTCCAAACAATCTTTGAGCGTGAAAATTATAGAAAGCTGTGGCTGGGCCCCTCGTGCCAGATGCTCATGACATTACCCCCTCTCCTAAGTTTCTGTTCTGTGGCTATTGCTGTTGTTGGAATTGGTATAGGGCATTACAAGGTTGTATTTGTGTCTTCTTTGATGCCATCTTTATGTAGATGATTACTCGTTTTTCGTAGGAATGAGGTTTAGACCAAACTAATTCTGATGTGCAAGTGAATGAAACTGCGACATTTTTTTACTTTGGTTTTATTTTTGCGGACGATGTCTTAGGTGGATCAGGTGACGAAAATAATGTTAGTATTGTGCTGAATGTGTGAGTCTCACTGTTATCTGGGTTATGCCACCCACGGGCATACTCCGGCTAGATAACTGTGAACGACCATACCGACCATATCGCGTATATGAATAGAGGGCAAATACCTAACAGCCGCGTGCTTGTGATGGTTCTGGCCAATGTATTCTCAAACTAGGGGACAAGCGTCCCTGGGGTTCTTGCTAGACACGTCTGCGGGACAATGATACTGCTGTCTATACGAATCATAATACTGACGTCATCTGGACGGCATTGGATGAACTGTCATTTCAGTGAGAGCATTGCGTACCTGCAGATGGTGTAGTAGTGGTGTAACCGGAAGCCTGTTCATGTTTAATGTATACGTGGAGACAATTTCGCGTGTGCATGCACATTCGTACACTGTGGCTGTTCACTCAGTTCTGTGGTAGGTCATGATTTAGGCAATCAATGTTTTCGTTCGTCGATATAGATGTCGTCGACGGACTTTCTAGTGTAAACGTGCCATTGTGTTTGCATTCGATAATCGATGTTTATAAACGCGTGCTGTTTTTTTTTACCATTGATTTGCTTTTATTCTGCCTCAATGTTAATATGTCTAAAATACATGAATGCTGCAGCCCGCTAGAAATTCGAAGTAACGGATCCTTATCACACTCGTCACCAGCTGCGTAGCCAGGGCCGCGTTCAGAAACATACTTGGTCATTTGCCAAGTTGGCGTAGTGCGTTAAAATCAAGTTAAGCGTTAGTACACATCAAACAGGAGGCCACGGTTCCCTGACCCAAGTCCGTCTGGATTCATGTCAATTTCAACTCACTTTGGCATGCGACAGTCTCCGACGTTGATATTTCTACCTGTCTAGCGATTTCTTGAGCCCAGCCCAGAACCAATGCCCAGACAGTGCATTGGTTGGGCGTGTTTAGGCCAATTCAGAGGTAAAATAGAGATAGTGAACAAAACCATATTATTAACGGGATCCCGTTGATAGCCGGAAAATAACATGATGATAAATATATCCCCGTTGGAATTCGGCAACTCACACATGCAAAGCTCATCTATAAGCTCAGTCGCCTTCGGGTGATGAGCGTCTCGCTGTATGAGGCATAGCACTGATACCCAAAGCAGTACAAAAAGAGTGGTGTTTTGGCTTTCTTACACGGCTGGGGAGAGCAGTGCCCCGCTTCGACTGTGCTCGATGGCAAATCATTCTCAAAATTCATGACGTATCTGCCTTAGCAAAGGTGCAAAAAGTCGCATATCCGGCACCTGTTTTGTGTAACCACCATTATCACAAAAGAAACGGAGAACACGGGGAGAGGTTTAAAAAATGACTGGTTAAAACTCGACACGGCATTCTTTGCTGACGATGCGCCGGTGGTTTAAACCGTCGAACATAATTCTGTAGCGCAGTGGGCATTTTTTGAACTTCTGCTGCCAAGTTCTTAGCTGGTGGCTGTCCCAGAGCAATACTTTTTCATGCCATCCAAAGTAGACATTGACTCTTGAGCGTGAAACAACTGAATAAAAATCAATAATGAACATGGTTTGGTGACATTTTGCAGTGCACTCAAGATACAGTGGCAGGAAGACCAGAGTGATTCAACTTCTGAAAGGTTTAGATAAGAAAAACGTGATAAACGAGGGCAAGATTAGCCGATGATATTGCGTTGCTTTTGGAATTGCAACCACCTCCCTACTCTCAGAATGAAATTGCTTTTCAAACAAATGGTAGCAATTTAGCACCACTATTCTGGAAGCCCTCGAAAGCAACGTTACTCAGGAATTTCGCGTTGGTGTATCGCACTGAAACTCTCATAAGAAAGTGATATAATTTTTTCTGTCCTCCTGAGCTATGGCGGCCTAGTATTTTGAAAACGAATCTGAATCCTCAGTTAAATAAAATTAATGATGCCAGATAGAAGAGAATCAGTCCCAAAAGAAAATACAGCAGGGGAAATGCATTCAGAACGCCTGTTTTTTTTAGCCCTACAGCGCTCCTTACGATATGTCTGTGCGATATGCAGCCATGCACGATACGTAGCACTGTACATTGCACTACAGTACTCACTCGTGCAATACGAAATCCAGCATATCAACTGCTATCAAATGGGGCAGGATCTAGGTCTGGGTGACATAACCAACCTGACCTGCTTTTCGGTTTTGGAGGTGCCGTCCTTGTTGCTGAACAGACGATGCCCTGGTGCGGTGGCGTCACTCATGCCGCAGCTTAGTGCAGGATCCCAATCCACGCCAGCCGTACCCGCAATAATCCACGCCGGTGCTGATTCAGTGACAAAGAGCAAGGAATTGCCCTTCATTGGGACTTGATCAATGTGGCTGGTACATTAGGACTTTGGCCCTATTTCACACATGAAGGCATTGTATGTTTGCGCCTTCACTTTTTGTTTGAGTCAGCCATGCCATGGCTTTTTCTGGTTTTCCTAGAGAAAAACTCACATTTCTCGACCCCTTACCGCAACGTCTGTCATGCGTGAATAAGAGCAAATTCGTTAACGAGGCAGCAAATGGTAGATTTTATTTATAGTGGTGGTTTCACGTTAGCCTTTCACAGTCAGCCAGCCACTAAAATTCGCTGCGAGAGCCACCGCGTGGCCACACGCGTTGATGTACGAGGCCCGATTGCTTGTTGTCTGTCTTCTTTGTCGACGCATCAGTCAGGTTTCACGATCAGCTTCGCTGACTTGAGTCAAGTCTTATCTCTCTTCTGGTGTCAGTCAATCGTCGGCACGAGGTCCGACGCCTTAGTAGTTGTGACATCATGAACCTTAGCATATTAGTAATTGTGACGTACCGCCGTTGGTTGGCTACTTGCGTCTACCCTCTGCACCCTCCGGACGTCATGCCCACCGGCTCTCTAGCCAGGTCCGGGGGCATACGCAGTAGCTGGCAGAAGGTAAGCGTGCGGCCGTCCAGTTGCGTTTTTCGAACATCGGCACGCGCAGAAACATGTGTCCTGGAGTCCACGCAACGTTTATCCTGCTGCATGTCAGCGTTTATATGTATGCATGTTGTAAGTCTCGCATGCTGCAAGGCTTCATGGCCTTATTGGTGCGTCGTTCAACGAGGTGAGGGCGGTCTGGCTTCTAATCCCTTTGCTGCATTCAGAACACAACTTACCTGTTTGTTCTCCGACTGCCTCAGCATCATTGACAGTTGCACAGATACGTGGTCGTGCGATTTAGGCTGGCTTGCGTCGCTTCATTGGGATTTATATTTTGCTCATATTTTATTATGGTTATTTCGGTATTCCTCATTGAAGTCGTGTGACTGTTTTCATAAAATCCATTTTTAACCACCCTAGTTATAGGGTTTGGACAAATGGCTCTCATCGTTACGGCATAAAACCATACAATGTGTACCGCATGTGAAAGATAATTGTCCATGCAATAGCCCGTGATCCAGAAGAAACCAAACAATGTAATAACACAGTACAAATTACAATTATGCTTCGAGTGAAGTTCTCTGCCAACAGCCAATGTAATGCTTATGTCAAAGGAATCCATAGAAATCCTCGACCAGCTGTGCGTCTGGTGTTTTGTGATGAACTGTGGGCTCACGTGCAAGCAGATGTATGGACTTAACAGACATCCAAAGTTCAACAGGCGGATGTCAGGGAAACCAAAGGAAAGTTTCTGTCACTGTGGGCATTTGAGACCACCACAGACGGGCCTTCCCGCCTTATATCAGGTTAAACTATTCGTGTTAGGAAAACCGGCTGTATGAGCGCTTCTGCTGACAAGCCACCGAGTCCTCCGGACCTGCTTAAAGGCAATGTTTCAACTGGCCAATTTTTCATAAATAGACGTAGTTGGTGCGGAAAAGTCGCCGACAAAGTTTACGTGACTCAGGTTTCTGAAAAAACGTCCGGAAGCTTCAAAAATGTGATTTATTAGAAACTACTAGCAAAAGTCATTTTCTGATGTGACGGAATACGGGTCTACAAAAGAAAATGAAGGGAAACATTCGTTGGCCGGCGTGCGCACACTGTTTCGGCGCGTGTCACGTAACAGCTGTAAACGGGACACTACGAATAGGACGCACGGGAAAATCTTTGGAGCTCCGTACAGGCAAAAATTTGAGACGCAGTTTCTGTTACATATTGACTTATCAGACTACAAGCTACAACGTTCATGTGTTGAGATGGAACATTCCCTTAAGCCGGTCGTGGATGTCGCATTTTATACGTTTACGTCGCGGCAGGAAATTTACACAAATGATGTTACAAGGCTCACAGCCATATTGACTCGGAACGCCTACCCGGAATCCGGCCTCAGCCCGCGCTGAGGCCCAGTACTTTTGTACTTTTCAACCCTGCAAAGCTAAAATTCGGGCTATCACTTAGCTGAAAACGACGAGTGTGCTAAACCACATTACTCTGGCTCTGAAGACTCCTTCTTTCGCATCTTGAATGAGGCTCAGTTGCCAAAAAACAGTGGCCTCATTTTTATTCGACTGCTCGATCTAAACCGGGCTTTCTCGTCAAATCTTCGGGAAACATGGCGTAACATGACTTTACGGCAACCCCTTATAACTTCATAACTGGAAACGAGCTATATAGAAGCAGAAACCCAAATCTCTGTGTACGTTTTTGATACACTATTTGTTTCTTAAAAACAATATGCTGTTGTTAAACAGTGTCGACCCTTGGTTGCCAAGGTTACTGAGCAATGATACTTCAAAGAAAACCGTATTTAAACCTCGCACTGTTGGAAGTCCTAGCCGCTTTCTCATTGGTCTGCCACAATCGAAGGGGGTTCAACCCCCCCCCCCCGTTACAATCTCCTGTACTCTGGCTTCGTACGATCTAACGATAACATACCTGCACTTCGCTGTCCAGTAAAACTATCCTCTCCTTTCCACTTCTCCAAGCTTCTTCTCTGCGCTGCACGCAGTTGCAGCCAGGCTGGCCACGTACTGTGTTCAGAGCCCACTCCTCTGTGTAGGAGACGGAATCGTAACACCCCTCTAATTTTTTATTCGATTATTGACATTGCAATTATCGACACTGATCAGCCTGAAAAGTTAGACAATACTATGAATAGAATTTGAATTGTAAAGGTTCCCATTTCCGTCATCCGAAGCTTGGTTATTGGGGCTTAGGGGCGCACCGACTACAGGGTCATTCGCCCATCCATCCGAAGCTTACGTACGAGATACGGCCGGGCGCCGTCTGCACGGCCGGGCACTGTGACCCTCCCCCCGAGCGTTTTCGGGCTCTGTGAACAACAGATCAGTTCACTCCAGACTTGTGCATGATTCCGCTTAAGGAGTCGATTCTGAATTCGACTCAAGGGTTGCTGAATCGGTTCTGATTTTGACTGGACGGTGTTTTACAAAACCAACTCGATTCCGATTCCAAAGTAAATTTAAAAGAATCGATTCCGGAATCGATTTCAACGGACGTCGGTTCCTGAGCCAATTCTGATTTTGATGGAATCGAGCACAAACATGGTTCACAATTACATATTTTATCTCAATTACATTGATGCTGGCATCATTAGACGCGAAATGCAACAGTGATCACTAATGCCAGGGACGATAACGCTTATTTCTCCAGTTCTGGCACGGTGATGTGATGTGAAAAATTACTTTGTTTTACCAGAAATGATGAAAATGTCCAAGCTTTGGTATTGTATGCTTGCTGCTGATAAACATACAATACCAGTGTTAACGATACAACAAAAAAAGCTTTATGAGCTGTACATCAATGGATTTTACACTTCATTAGCAACGAAATGGTAGGGAAGCCTGGGCAGGTTTGACCCCCTCGGCTTTTTCGGGGTTTTCTTGAAAACTAAAGAAGACATATGAAACTATGATGCATCAGTGCAATGTCTGGACGTTTTGAATTCGTTTTCCTAAAAATACGAAACGATCGGATTAAAATATGGCGTAGTTATATCAGTTTTTTTGTAAAACAATGATACGGGGTAGGTCCGCCAACGGAGTAACATCAGCCATGCATTCGCCGAAATCGCTTTTTTCGCGTCTGAAGACAAACGACTTCACCCGTCAGACTCATTTGGCACCAACGAAGGCTGGAACAACTCTGTTACAAAATTACAAATAGTCGTACGTTAGGTTAAAATACGGCATATTTACCTGCATGAGGCCCCGAATGGTTCGCAAAATTTGTAGGGGATGCCTATTAACTTTTAAAGGAGGAAGTGAAGAAAATCTTTGCATCTGGCTCTTAACCCGTCCCCGTCTGGAGGGGGACAGTTGACTGCCTCACTGAAGTTTTTCTAGGATTGTGAGAGAACCAACAGACACAGAGTCACGAAACTCTGTGTACCTTTTGCGTCATCAATTTTACATCTCGTGTCAAAATTTTGACCTCAGGTTAGGTCAGGTGCCTGACCTAGGTCAGGTCAAACGAACCTATGTCAAAAAAGTTTAGCGCCCTGTTACTTTTTCGCAAAACAAGATATCACAATAATACTTTGAATGATTAGTAGACGTGATAGATGCAACAAATCTGCTATCTCAGATTTTTCGGAATTTTCCGGGTCATTGACCTAAGGTCAAGCCCATTTTTAAGACATGTCTTTTTTCGGAAATTGACGGAATATTTCATAACATTTTTAGTGTGGAGTGAAGCAGACATCTAGTTACCGTCATTGGGAAAAGTACCAATGACTTCCAGCCATTGACCTGAGATCAGGTCGCGAATAACTGTAGTGAGCCAAAATGTACCGCCGTCAAAATCGACGATGGATTACTCAGAATGGGCAGAACATGGCAGAACTGGCTTGCACAGACGTAAGTAATACTAGGAACCTCAAAAAGTTTGAAAAAGTAGCATATTTTGCAAATAAACAGGCTCTCGCGAATAAAGCTCCGCCAATTGTGTAAATTGGTAACCAATGATTTTTTTTCAAAATTTAACCCTATTCCCAGAGGGCTAGACGGTATGGTCGATTCCCGGCGGGGGGGGGGCGGATTCGGCCCCCCCTGAGATCGCGAGAACTACTCGTCCGATTTCATCGCAACAAACGGCAATCGATTTGCCGTGACGTAAACTACATTTTTATAAAAAGCAGTTTTCAAAATTTTGAAATTTGTGGATACATGGGGACAAAAATGTAAAAATGGGGGTACTTTTGGACTTCTTATAACTCCATTGTTTATGGACCGATTTCGATGAAACTGGCATGAATCGAGAGATTATGGATAGGGCTTTTATCATGGGTCCGCAAATCTGACATTTTGAGAAAGTTCATGGGCGTTCACAGGGTTTCAAAAATAGGAAGATTAGTTTTCTAACAACTGAATGAACAAAAGACGCAAACACCCTTTTTTGGCTTCTGCTAGTCATGTTATACTAAAGAAGTAAAAATCGCATTACAATGTTTGTATAATGTTAGCACAGGCGGTGCCAGGGACATGAAAAAGGGGGAACTGTCATGGTCGCCCGTTTCTGAGATCAACTTGTGACCTTTGACCTTAAATGACCTCCAGTGACCTTGGGGTCACTTGGAATGATCTCGTATGCATTTAATATTATCTGTAAACGTTTTCAATCATTTGAATTCACTCTATTTGACAAATTTCGTTTTATGGCTATTGCGATATAGGGTACGCGCACTGACATTTTAGATCATAGCTCCGTGACCCGACCTGATATCAAGCTGAAACTTGATAGCCAAGTAGAGGGCACCGTTCTACGTCATAGATATTCCGGGTTTGGCATTTGAAAAAACGGCGCCGAAATTATTGCGAAAAAACTAATTTTAACTTTTGACCTTGACCTGACCTTGTAAAGTGACCTCAGATAAACAAAATTACATATGCACATTGCCCAACTATTTAGCTATACATTCGTATAAAGTTTTAAGTTCTATCTTTAAAACTCTATTTTCGGCAGACATTTTCCTTTTACCCTGAACATGGCCAAAAATAGCACGAGGTGCCTCCCAAAAACCCTTGCCTGGCTCCACCCCTGGGCAAAACAGAATTTTGAAATTTTGTCACGGCGCATAGAAAGAATAGCTAGGAAAAGTGACCAAGTTTCGTGAAGCTGCGTTAAAAAGCCTGGAATTGGCAAGCAAAAAACCCGAGGCGGACGGATTCAGCCCTCCCCCCTGTCGAGAATAGGGTTAAGCATGAAAAACCATCACGAGAACCACTAAGATCAATAAAATATACATAGATCGCCTTTTTTCGCGAAAATAAAGGAACGCTCAACTTAGTTCCCGTCAATCTGTTACCGCATACGGCAGCATCGCATGCCAAGAGGTGCCGCGAGAAATGCGGTGTCTTTAACTCAACGTTTCGGCGTAGATATTGAACAAATCTGGGAAATTAGACGTGTGTCGGCATCCGCGGACCTTTACTTCTGCGTTGGTACCTTTACCTATGCGTTTTTAGTCACAGCCCTTGAGACTCAGGCCATTTCTCGGTCTCATGCAGCCGGCTATGAGAAAACATATATAGGGCGTAAATTGCTTACATATTATCTAAAACTAAAAATGAGACCAATTTCGAGCTGTACTCGTCACAGGCTTTCCAACGGTTTGCTTATTTTTGTCGTGCAACCAACCGTTCGTGAGTTAGAGGGGGGGCCAATTGCCCCCCCCCCAGTCGCCCATGTTCGAAACTGACTGACGGTCGTGCGCGGGTTAATATGCCTGCAATGGAACACTGGCGTTGGATTAATGCGTTTAGTTATTCTAAACCATACTCCAAGTATTGTCTAAATTGACTGCCTGTTTTGAAAAAAAATCATTTCTGTTTAGATTCCGATCCAATGTTTCACTCGTCAGAGACGAATGTCATCGGAATGCACGAAACCAAAATCACACAGTACTCCAGTAGCTTCATTATTTTTTAACTAAACATGGGAAAGAAATTCAACAATTAAAAACGAATGCGCTTGGTTTGATTCACAAATGAAATGGCCTCTTGTTAAGGTCCAAAATAAAACACCTTTATCGGTCAAAGACATCTGTCGCAGAAGTGGTGGCAAACAATTCCCGATACCTGGAAGTCTCGGGAATTTTCCGCCACCACTTCAACGAAGAAGCCGCACACACACAGTCAAGAAGTCACACACAGACCCCTTAGTATTAAAGTGCCAACTGTACACAACTTGTGCGTCCACGCTGAGCATTCCATACACTGAAGCCAGTGTATGGAGAGTCAGTTTCCCAGGCCTGAGGACCTCGGGAATTTTCTGCCACCATTTCAACGACAGAAGTTACACACAAATCCTTAGTACTGAAAGTACCACTTGTACACAACTCGTACGTCCTCTATGAACATTCCATACACTGAAGCAAGTGTATAGAACTTCGAGCCAAAGCTCCCGACGACACGTGTCTCCCTCCGTGCAGTAAATGCCTGTTTCTTCGTTCTCCACCGGCGTGGTTTTTCTGCATGCCTGTGACTTCTTTTCCTTTCCGGCGCTACCGTATTTCCGGTTCCCCGTTCCTTTCTCTTTCTCAAGGACCACAGATGTAGACTGTTCGTGATCACTGCCGCCATTTTTCTTTTCCTTTATCTCATGGATGCCATTTTGGGAGCCATCCTCACCTTAGGAATCTCGAGAACTGAATCAATGGGACGCCTTATGTACGTGTTGTCCCGCCCACCTGAGTCAGCGCTGCCGCCATCCTGTCAACCTGAGCTGGCGCGACCATCGTCCTCTCCATCTGAGCTGGCGCAGCCGCCGTCCTGTCCACCTGAGCTGGCGCGACCTCTGCCCTCTCCACCTGAGCCGACGCCGGCCGTGAAGCTGCTCTCACTTTCAGTGTCCTCTTCGAATTCCAAGAACTCGTTGTGAACGAAGTTCCATGGGTTTCGCGTCACTTGACCCGGGTTGAATGGGTGAATGCCACTAGTCTTGAACCCGCTAGTGATAACATCTTGGTTTCCCACGAAGGAGTGCCAAGCTTGAGCGGGAATACCACCCACGTCATTCTGTGCTCTGGGTTGGCGTCATGCTGACAGCTGACCTGACGAGCCCGTACTTTCTTCAGCGGGCCGTCACGCCCAGAGGCTGAATCACGTGCGAATTGTGCGGTGGGATCGTCACGATGTCCACACCATGGAGACAAGCCTGCGCGATGAGGTTGCTGCTGGTGCTGCTGCTGTGATCGTCTGTGATCAGTAAGATCCTGATTTCCTTGGTGGGGCCAGCGTCTTCCACGAAACGCAGCCGTTGTCACTGATTCCTCCGATTGACCCCGCCCCGTTGATCAAAGCGGGGTCCGTTCGCTTCCGACCACCGCATGTCAGCATTGGGGGGGGGGGGGGAAGGATGCTTGCGCCAGACGCAATGACGCAGCCAATTAAGGTGGCCAGCTTGCCGCGTTCAGCCGTCAACACTCGACCCACTTTGCGTCGCCGTTCTTCCGCCTGTACGCTGGGACTTTGGGTCACAGGGGCGATACCGTTTCAGTGGCCCGGTTTAATTGTGTATTCCGGAGGGCAGACGTGGTCTGTACTTGCTGACGGCATCTCCGACGTTGTCGTGGGACTTCTGCGCATTCCGCGCGTTGACTGCCTGTGACCTGGCCGTGCTGCGGTTCTCGGGCGTACGAAGCGAGATCTCAGGGCGCCGCTTCGAAAATCCTGCAACCCAGTCCGGACCCGCCCGCTTGTTTCTTCTGTTGAGTGGGTGCGGAATTTTTCGTCTCTATGCAAATTCATACGCCAGCAGGCTAACTTTTCCCTTGCGAAGCCATAAAACATATCCGCCACATGAATGACTTTTTGGACCAGTTTGTCCTCGAAGTCTGGTGAAAACACAGGATTGGTGAGAACACATTTGCCCAGGCGGGGGTCGTCGCAGTTGCCATTGTATATCTGCTCCGAAGGGTTGAGCGTGGAACGCCAAATTAGGACTCCCCTCTCCACAGCACAAACGGCGGTATTGAGTGCCTGGGGTTTCCATTTGTCGCGAGCCGTTTTTCTGCCGTAGTTGCGGGACATGCTTCTGAGTAAGAGAATATTTAGTTGCTTAAAAGCGTCTTATGATATTGGCGCACGTGGTCCGTACTTGCTGTTCATTAGATCTGTTGTCCTGGGGTATCAAGACGCTAAAAGTTTACTGAAAATCCACATCTCATAATCATCACAACATAATACTATGTGACGTAATGATACAAACTTAAACAGACTTGCATCGACGCTCGACATCTACACACTGCATGAATCACGCACACTGAGTAACGTGCGCCGGCCGATGCTTGTTTTGACGGGAAGAGGCAGCGCGCGAACGAGGCAGAATTGGTTAGACAGATCACACCAGTAGTATTAGGAGCTGCCAAGACAGTTCAACAGACTTATGTACGTACCTACGTGCGTATTATGTACACACGTATTATATCGTTACTGTATGAGGAAGGCCCGTCAAAGAGGGCAGCGTTTTCCTGATTGCTCTTATGGCATGTGGCAATGGCACGAACTTGCAGCGGCGACATTGGCGCCGAAAGTTTCATTTGTCCTTCATTTCAGACACTACATTGTTGGTTATAAGCAGATTAGACATAGCTTTCAGGTTTTCCAGAGACCCACAGATATCGAAAAACATTGCGTGTTCTTATAACAGCATACTCGAAAATGGGTAATGCAATATCATTCATAGCAGATCGGTTAAATCCAGCAACTCTCCTGTTCGTCTTCTGCGCGTCCGCGAACGAAAAAGAAAGTCAGTGGAACTTCCTTTTTCTCTACACTTTGCTCAGAAGAAAAGTAGCCGATATTACACCGTGGCCGGTGCTACCCCGACTCCCCTACATTATTAATCCTTTTTAACCTAGTTTTTACCCTCCAAGTAACCAAAAATTTTTCACTGATAAATCTCGTAAGAAAATATGGCTGTGTGTCAATATCATAGGACGATTTTCTGCATGATTGCCACAAATCTGAACGTGTTAGTAACTTTTTGACATTATACGGCGTCAGATAAATTGAAAAGAAAACATGTAAAACGTTTGGCGCGCTTAATCCAAGCCGTTCCTCGCTTTTCACAATTTAGGGCCTCCCACCAATGCCAGTAAACATTCAAATGCATCTCACTTACAAAGTATTGTTTACTTTAACACGTGACTTGAACCGAGATAGCTGAACTGTAGCCTGTTCTTCAAGAAGCCAATCCGTAATTGGCCGATTGGTTGGCCGAGACCCGCTGAAGTCGAAGAACGACAGATGCACCAACGAACGCTCGCGTTCATTGACCTGCGCTGGCCCTTACTCTGCCATCTCGGCGGATGACTACACCATTCGGTTTTAATTCACTACATCGGCTGAAGCTCCTTAAATTTTTCAGAAAGATGAGTCATGAAAACGTTATCAACGACATACTTCAGACCAGTTAGGTTTGTGAAAAGTTGACTTATGTGGAATGTTTTCTTAAAAGTCGCACATTCTTTCTAAGAACGGTCTGCGAACAATTTTTGGCTGATACATAGAAGATGAAATGCATGAAGATTAAGAAATCATCAGGCATTCCACATTTGTTACTGTTGCCTCATAACATCATTTCTAGAATCATTAGGCAAATGAAATGAAACAAACAGTCGCATAAAGGTTCATTCAAGTATCAAAGTTGTCTGCAACGAGTCATTCATGTGACATTTAATCTGCCGGGGATCACTGTTTGAAAGAGTTGCGGAAGCCACATGCAAACGTTGACATCATGATTATCTCGCTGATGAAATGAGAGCTGAAACTGTCATTCTTGATCGTGAAGTTTCCTTACTGTCATAGGGGGTCGAGAGTTTTGATTTCATTAAAACTTGCTGGTTTCCTGACGATCACAGTAAACGATTGGTCTGCCTGGAACGCTCTCTTCGCGCTTCCCAAATAGAACAACAATCATCCCGCATGGTTTTGCATGATACGGGTGTCGACGAAACGCTTGTAAGCTGACGCGAAATTCATGTGTTTTGACTGTGATCCTATGTTGCATCATGCAATGCAGATATCTGACGCGAAATTTTCGGAAGCTGTTACCGCTGTTTCTGATTAGAAGTAGAAGAGAAATCGGAATTTTTCCAGTAATCGCAACCATTGCTTGTTCCTGGAACTTTGTTCATTAGTGTCCGTAAGGCGTGCAGTAATCCTTAGTCTCGTTCTTTCCATAGACAACTGGGTATAGAAACAAAAGATTTTACGCATGTTGCTACAAAATGAGTTTTTGCAAAGATACGAGTGCCTGATTTTAGTTTACTTGTTTCTTCCTTTCCTTAATTTTCATGTCCTTCTTCATCTTCATTATCAGCTTCATTCTTGTCGTTCCAGAATAGTTTTCATCAGGGACAAGAGTCTACATACTTAATGTTTCTGCACCAAAAACACCGTAAATATGTCCATATGCCTGCATCACCAACACACCGCATTCACTAATGACTTAATGCTACAAAGACACAAACACTTGTCTTAATTATCTAAGTGCTCACATTCTCTGGATCATAATTGTAATCCAGAGCATCGTGCTGCTGCAGTAATTTTGCTCTAACTCGTTGAAAACTCGCTCCAGGTTACGCACCTGTCCGCAGATGTTGAGACTGTTCTGAAGATGAGCCAGAAAATTTGTTCAGCGAAAGCACGGCGTCGATACCGAGTCCAGGCATGAGAGGCCGACCGGTAAATTAACCCTGGATGTTCGGATTTGGGAGTTCCTCTGATTCACAGGGCAGATGTCATCACTTCGAAAATTGTCTGCCTGGATGTGTGTGTGAGGGATGAAGCTGAAACCATGAAGCTGAAAGAGCTATTCCGTATGAAACGTATAACAAGGAGGCTTCTTTGGAACCTGCGGATATGCTTGCACGATAATTATACAGCAATAAAACAGTTCATTTGGATATTGAAATTCTCATCAGCCACACAAGCCGCATAACGTCGAGCGATGTACGGGTTAATGTGTATTGCCAGTCAAAGATGGACGTCCGCTGAAAATTAAACGTACACACGTTATTGACTAGACACAGTACGTCCAACACGGCATGCCCGCAAGGGTAAAAGCCCTAGTTCTACCGAGTACATAATTTCTTAAGGCGACATCGCGGATCAGGAGGACAAATAAGTGCTGCGGCATTGTACAGCAAGACATTCCATTATCACAGGCTGGAAGGGCGCTGCCGTGGTGGCGGTGAAATGCGACCTCGCACAGTTAGTCCCAAGAAGGGACAAATAGAAAAGTGTACGAACACCTAGACAGACAATGGCTGAGGTCAGTCCCGCTTTGCTGACCCTGCCGTCTCCAGCACTGTCCCTTCTCTCCATCAGTGGACGTAGATCGGGTGAAATGGGCCGTCAGCGCCCAGCAGCAGCGCCAGCGTCGCCCGATGGCCCCGCCTGCCAGGCGCGACGCCGCGCCTGGCAGGCTGAGGCGAGCGGCCGCCGCGCCTAGCCGGCGCCCGGCCACAGCCGCGCCATGGACGCACGCAGGCGCTCGTTGCCCGCCAGGCTGAAGAGGCCGACGCCAAGGCAGACGAGCACGAGCAGCGCCAGCGCCAGCTTCAGCGAGTACATGTAGTCGTCGAAGCGCTCGTCCTCCTCGGCGGTGGTGAGCGAGCGGCGCAGCGTCGGCGACTCGCTGGACAGTCGCGTCGGCAGCGACGGTGAGCGCGGCAGCTCGCCGACGGGCGGCGGCCGGCCGGCCGGCGCCAGCGAGCGCTGGCGCGCCAGCTGGGGGCGCGCTTGCGAGCCGCGCCGGTGTCTCAGCAGGAACATGACTGCCGCCGGAGCCGGTCAGAGCAGCGCCGCCGCGCCGGCCATCGGTCCGGCGTCTGGAACTGCCGGCCGCTGAGGTCAGAGGTCAGAGGAGGTCAGATAAACCCAGAGGTCAGATGAGATCAGCTGAGGTCACGTGGTCGAAGACCACACGGATGACGACGCATGTCGACGAATGTCAACGAATGTCAGCAAAGTTAAGGGGATCGTCATGGGTTACACGAAGAAAGCGGACGCCAAAGGCGTCAAGGAAGGCACAGACATGTAGGTCAATGAGGTCACCGCGGTGACGCAAAAGCCACAGGGGCGTCACCGCGGTCCCCTGGGCCACTGACGTGAATATTCATTGAGTTTACGGAGGCCGCCGAGGTGGGGAATGTTCCAGATGTCACGGATGGCACGAATGGCGTGAATGGGCGGAGCCACGTAGGTGGCGAGGTCGATGAGATTGCCGACGAAGTTCGGAGAGGTTTTAAATTTCGTGAGGAGTCTGAATGTAAGAGATCTGATATTGTCACGAGAGTTTAGGTAACAGCACCCGTAAAAGGTCTGAAAACACTGGAGACTTAAAATCAAAACGACTGGGTTTTAACCTTCTTTTTAATTAAATCGGTCCATTCGTTGGCCAGTGACACTACATGGTGCTGTTCGGACGGTGAGATTTGGGATTCTCTGCCCCAGTTTGTCCAGTATTACGGCTCCGAGCACCCAGTATTATGGCTTCGACCCTGAACGTTTTTAGGACATAACCATGACAAGATATCGGTCTCAAATAAGATGTCGCACGAAAGCATATTTATCAAGAGCCTCGAGGCACTTCTTCATTTCCATCTACTCGTAAATCGGCGTGCTGTTCAGGCTTTCCTCTCCGCTAATGCTGAAACACTGTCGTTGGGGCAATTTGCAAAAAAGAATATGCATAGTGTCCGGGATGCAGAGGACACTTACTGGGAAAAACGAAAATAAATGTAACACAGGCATTTTGAGATGCTCCTTGGGGCATATAGTTGCTTATGACATCGGGGAAGCGAACAAAACCATGCAAAAAATAGCCTAATTCAGTCACTTCCGTTGTCTTCGAAACGCATAGTTTCATTTCCCTCTTTGAGCATTTTTTGTCGTGAGAAGTGCTTTAGGGGGGGGGGGGAACATGCCTTGCTTAGTTTATTATGCTGTGGAGCACAGGAAGAGTTCCGATTGCTGTGAATGAATCTCCGAAATCTTGCAATGAACCATGACAAAATATCTGCAACTTACGTTGCATTTTACATTGTGTTGGATTGCACTGCATTTACACTCCATTGCACTGATGTACTCCTTTTCCCAGGAATACGACAACAGTCGTATCTGTCTTCCTTTCCAGTACACGTGAAACAATTCGAAGTCGTCTGCCCTGTACCCCAGCTTCAGTAGTCCTTAGTCCCCCGAGACCAGGGACATTGGCGACCTTCGGGAGACGCATACCCTCCGGGCGTAACCTTTGTACCAATCAGCGCCCGCCGGTGAGCCGACCCGGCGCTGGTCGAGAACAGAGAGGGAGGCCTGAGTCCTCGTTGTGGGAGATAACGCATAATTGCGATACCAGCTCGCAGTGGCGACAGACCAGGCAAGGTGGACGCTTCCACTGTGTCTGAATCCAGATTACGAGACAATATCCCAAACGAAGTTCACGTTGGAGAGGTGCTTTTCTTCGAGAGAGTACAGAGTAAAACAGCTTGTCCATCGAGAAGTCGGACCAAAAGTCGTCCGGGTGGCTCTGTGGTAAAAGACTAGATCTATACCCGACCTGCTGCAGGTACCGTGTTTCGATGTTCATAAAGAGCCCCAGCGCCATTTGTCCTGGAAAGGAAAGTTACCCACTCCAAGGGGGCGCGTGTCGAGGACTGTCGTTCAAGGGATAGACGAATAAACGTGAGAACTCAGGGACCCATGGCATCCGTTTTAATTTTCAACACGTAACACGCCGTTATCTTGGCGGGAAGGGCGTTTAATATCGCTCTGGAATGATATTTTAGTATTCCCAAACGAAGAATCACAGCATTTTGAAACTTCACGTTTTCTCTTATGTGAACTGCGTGTATGCCGATGAAAATTTGGACATAAGGTCATCCTAGGTCATGTGCAAATGACGTCAGAAATGTAACCACGTTTTGCCATTTGACGCTCAGTTTTATTCCACGTCGTAGTCGATACTTTTACACTGCATGGTGACTGTGGTTTATGCTTGATAACTCAGGCGCGATTCATAGGATCTTTTCAAAACCGTAAAATGATCGATTCGGATGCACTCAAGTCGTTTTATTTAGCTTTAGTCCGGGAATTCTAATGTCTGTCGCACACATCGGACTATAACGCCCACCTTGGCATTGCCTGACCATATCAGTGCAGGTAAACTGATGTCTGTGTTATTGTTTCATTGATAACAAATTCACAGACTGATGACGTACAAACTTTAGGTTCGATGCGATTGGGAAATCAAAAGTTAAATCAAAAGCAGGAGGATAGTCCAGGGACACGGCCCAGAGTAAAGGTAACATAGGTTTTGGTGGGTCACATGCAGGTGACCAGTCCGGAAACAGGATCAAGTCTAGTGTCTGTCGCACACACTGTATTATAATACCTGCCTTGTTATTGTCTGACCACGTCACTGCAGGTAAACTGATGTTTGTTATTGTTTCGTTGATAACAAATTGACAAACTGATTACGGACAAACTTTCGGTTCGATGCGATTAGGAAATCAAAAGTGGCCGAGGGAGAAGAGTAAAGAGTGTAGGAACATTCCCCAGTGCAAAGATGGCCTAGGCTTTGGTGGATATCAATACCAGGCTAAGCTGCCGAGGGCCGGCAGCGGGCGGTCGGCGTCAGATACCCTGCTGTCAGACGGAGAGAAGCGACCAGCCGTCGCACCGGCCGGTGTGGCATTCGGTATTGGAGTCACCGTGCCAATCATTGATTTCAATGCACCGCGGAGAATTCGGCAGTTGCTCTCAAATTTCATTCAGGTAATTCGCATTTAGTGTGTGCATTGGAATACGTATGGCTGTTTCTGCCAGAAGTTATTCCAGCAACGTTAATTGATCGTGTGAACATAACATTCCCAGCGGAAGTAAAACAACGTAGATTTAACTGCCTCCCCTTATGATGCAGTGCAGCGTGCTCGACGCATGTTTCTGAACTCTTGGCTTTGCACAATATCCGCAAAACAGTCGCCGTCCTAGGAGTGCGGATTTTTGCCACCTGTTGTCGCATGTGCACGGGCTCCGCACTGAGCGGTGCGCACTTGTGTCGGCCCGGAACGCCAATCTCGGCCTCGCGGCGATGAGTTCCGAGGAGACGATCCGACCGAGCGTCGTCTGAAAATAAAGGCAATTACGGCCTTTCCAGTGGCCGTGCGCAATCTCAAAAGCACCAGCCTGACCTCTGGTTATGGTGGCTTCTCTGTAATTGGCTGTCTTTTTGAAACCACTAGCGGCAGCGTCGAAGGTGGCTAGCAGACTCGGAAAGATTCATGGGTGAAATCGTCTGTACCTACTATCGGTGTTGCCAATGTAGCACCATTAATTCCGAAATTTAGCATCAGGCCCATAGTGATGTATGGAAAGAACGGCCTTCAGAGTCATGATGCCAACGTCAATAATTATCTAAAGCGTAGGTTCAAAGACACTCCTCTCCTTGCAGAAAACCCTTACACAAGTCCCTCGTTCCGCTGGGTTGGCACATAGTTTGCCTCTTCAGGAACTGCCGAGGCTATAGGGCGCACTGCAGCGGATGTCGCACCGACACGGTGTGACGTAAACTGCCCGAGCGACGACGGATACGACGGATCTCAATTTTTTATATCGATCCACAAAGCTGAACAATGCCGAGACTGAGACACATCTAAAAGCCCACAATGCGTCTGTGCCAGGGATGTGTTTCACTAGTAACGGCCCCACTCACATGAAACCAAGGTTGCATAAGTTGCACGAGAATGCAAATAAAGTATGTCAGATCCAGATGCATTTGAAGAGATTGTCATGACGTTTTTTATAAGGCCCATTTTATATCGTTCTTGCAAGTTACCTCGCGCGATGAATGTGACGACTGCGCCGCAATCAGAGCGAATCCGGAAAAAAATTAGAGACGCCCTATCTGTTAAGCATTCTTTTTTTATCAATTAACCCGCGCACGACCGTCGGTCCGTCCCGAACACCGTCGACTGGGGGGGGGGCAGTTGACTGCCCCCCCCTCTAACTCACGAACGGTTGGTCGCACGATAAAAATAAGCATACCGTTGGAAAGCCCGTCACGAGTAGAGCTCGAAACTGGTCTCATTTTTAGTTTTAGATAATATGTAAGCCAATTTACGCCCTATATATGTTTTCTCATAGCCGACTGCATGAGACCGAGAAATGGCCTGAATCTCAAGGGCTGTGACTAATAACGCATAGGTAAAGGCACCAGCGCACAAGTAAATGTCCGCGGATGCCGATACACGTCTAATTTCCTCAGATTTGTTCAATATATACGCCGAAACGTTGAGTTAAAGACACCGTAATTCTCCCGTCAGGCGTCACTGTGCGCCGCTGTCGTATGCGGTACCAAATTGACGGAAACTAATTTTAGCGTTCCTTCATTTTCCCGAAAAAAGACAATCTATGTAAATTGTATTGATCTTTGTGGTTCTTGTGATGATTTCTCATGCTTAAATTTTGGAAAAATTGATTAGTTGCCAATCTACAAAGTTGGCGGAGCTTTATTCGCGAGAGCCTGTTTATTTGCAAAATATGCTACTTTTCAAACTTTTTGAGGTTCCTGGTATTACTTACATCTGTGCAAGCTAGTTGTGCCATTTTCTACCCATTCTGAGTAATTTATCGTCGATTTTGACGGTGGTACATTTTGGCCCACTTCAGTTATTCGTGACCTGACCTCAGGTCAATGGCTGGAAGTCACTGATACTTTGCCCAATGACGGTAACTAGATGTCTGCTTCACTCCACACTAAAAATGTGATGGAATATTCCGTCAATTTCCGAAAAAACGGCGATATGTCTTAAAAATGGGCTTGACCTTAGGTCAATGACCCGGAAAATTCCGAAAAATCCGAGATAGCAGATTTGTTGCATCTATCACGATCACTAATCCCTGAAAGTATTATTGAGATATCTTGTTTTGCGAAAAAGTTAGAGGGAGCTAAACTTTTTTGAACTTAGGTCTGTTTGACCTGGTCTAGGTCAGGCACCTGACCTGACCTGAGGTCAAAATTTTGACACGAGACGTAAAATTGATGGAGCAAAAGGTACACAAAGTTTCGTGACTCTGTGTTTGTTGGTTCTCTCGCATCCCAGAAAAACCTCAGGGGGGCAGTCCTCCCCCCAGTCGGGGACGGGTTAAGACCTGTTATGTCTCGGTGGTCCTTTCCGCGTGGCGTCGCCGAGTCTGTGGACAACGCAAGGCCTTTTGGAGTATTCAGCATAATTTTCTGCTTGTCCTAACATCTTTATTACGTGACGTACAGCTTTTATGTAACATCTTTTAAAGTCTTGGCAATTACGTAAGGCAAATCGCTCTCACTGTAATCTAAAAACGGGGGGGGGGAAGGGATGATCCTGGAAACCCTCCCACGCCTATGCAAAAGTTCGAGACCTGTCGCATTACCCTGAACATGAATATGCAGTTGAGTCAACCGAGCAGCAAGGAGCGTAATAACGGCAAACATCGAAGCCTCTGCTGACAGAATCCCACAATACAGGTCAAACACGGCTCGCTCGATGGGTGAGTCCTGGTGGGCCGCCCATCGTCGACCGACTGCCTGCCACCCACCTCTTGGCTGGGCATTTGACAGGCCACTGTTTGCCTACTCCGCACGGGGCTGCGCCATTCCCGCCTAATTCGCGCCATTTATACCCGGCCGCGGCCTCTGGAGTCCGGCCGGCGGCGGCGGAGCGGCGGACCGGCGAGCGGCGCGCTGGCCGCCGCGCATCACCCCGACCGGCCGCCGGCCGCCGGGGGGCGACACCACGCCTGACCGCGACGCTGGCGCGGCAAAAACGATCCCCGGAGGTGCCCGCCGGCGGGCCGCGGCTGCGGCCGTCTCCGCGGGTACTCACCGGGCCTGGGAGCGGTGGCGGACGGTCCCGAACGGCTCTGCTTAGCAGGCGGCGGCCATGGCCGCCCGGTCGGTCCGGCGCGCGGACGGTATTGATTGGTGCGCGCCGTGCCGGCGCTCGCCGCCGGCCATACGCCGCGCCGCTGCTCGCCGCAGGGCACAGTGGCGCGCTGTCAGAGCCCCCCCCCCCATCACACGCGCCCGCCGGACAGCGCCGCGCGAGTCAACAAGTGGTCGTGAAGGGGACGTCCATCTCTGATGGCGTGGTGCGGACCTCACCGGCGTACGGGAAAAGGGGGTTACCGGTGCCGGCTTAAGACGACGACTCAGACTGCTGAGGAAACCAGACCGACCACACGACTATATGAAGGGTTTTATTGGTTTAGAAATTGGCATGGCTCTTTTCATGCCCTATTTTCCTCTCCTGGCTTCTCGCAGTCTCGTTGTCGTGGTCCCTACCTCTCCTCTCTCGCCTACTTGGTCTCTCGCTCGTTCGTTCTGGCCGCCTTGGCGGAAACCAGTCAGATTCTTCGCCGAGGCCCATGAGCCACCACTGGCGTTGAGGCGTGAAACGTTGAGCCTTTGCTACGCCGGCAAGTTGCGACAGCTTCCTGATCACCCGACGTACCCGGCAGTTTTCTCAGGCCGTACACGAGCGGTGTTTGGCGACGGTCCGCCGTCGCGCTCAACTCCGTTCTGTGTCACGGTGCGGGCGCTCTTTGAAGAGAGTCGTTTTACAGCTATTCATCACATATATAAATCGTTACAGTCGTTTCGTCATACAGCTTATCATCCGCCTAGACCATCTTTCAACGTCTCCCTGAGAGCTGGTCTCACCAACACTAGACCTGTCAGTTACAACGACCAGGAAAGGAGAAGTCGTGCCAGATGAGTTTCGGTCCCCAGCGCTGGAACGAATTGGATCCTATCATGGATATACCACCACGTACACAGACGATTTGAAAGCCGACTTGGGAGTGGGATGCGCGTTTGTGAGTGTCCTCGACACAGGCTCGTTTGTGTTGTCCTCTCTCGCCACTGTTTACACTTCGGAACTTCTGGCGATCCTCAAAGCATTGTGTTTTATTGAGTTCAGCGATGACCTTTTACATGTGATTTCTACCGGCTCTCTTAATAGCCTAGTGGCGTTTGAGTTTTACTCCTCCCATCCCATTTCGCAGGATATCCTTCTTTGCCTTACATCGCTGGATCGGACCGAAAGGACACGTCGCTGGATCTCGAGTCACGTGTGTACGGTTGATAATGAGCTGTTTGACGCGGCCGCAAAACGACCCACGCGGATTCCTCAAACGGGATCATTTCCGATTCCCGCCAGTGATTTGTACGGCTTCTTCTCAGCTTTTGTGCGCAGTAGATGGCATCGTAGTTGAGACGCAGCTGGTGCAAAGAAGCTGGAGGCACTAAATAACCCCGTCTGGAGCTGTGGGCGTCATGTTCGCGGAAATCGAGAAGAGATGAGGTGACTCCGAGTCGTTAACGGATTGGGTACACTTAAGCTACCCATCATTACCTGCTCTTCGTAGAGGAGAAAACCGGCTGCCTTCGATTCAGTAGCTTTATGACTATGCCTCACGTGCTTGTCTCCTGTCGTGAATTCGACGTGGAAGGAATGCGTCGCTTTGGCCGCCATCCTGAGACTCTCAACCTGCTCGACTTGCTTGGCAATGATTCGCTCTTCATCACACAAACTTTCCAATTTCTTGTTGACATTGATTTCTCTGTCATCTATTCGCCCATCTAGCCGTGGCCGATAGTCTGTGCTCACAAGCTTTATGTAACCAATCTCTCGTTTCCTTTTTCTCCCTGCATGTTCTGCTGTCATGAAAACAGATGCTAGGATATGTGAGTTTCTTGACTCTGTTCAGTAAACCATTCGTTATAAGCACGATATGACCATGCATTCGATGCGCCATAAAGCCCAAATTACCACCACCACCTCCTCAGGATGAATACGATTTGCTCCTGGCAGGCTGTTCGAAAACCATTTATCAAAAAAGGCCATCTTGTAATGATTTTCTAAGGCATGGAGCGGCCGTGCCAAAATGACAAGGTTGTGACATCAAGGGCTGGCCGAGGTTCGACCAGCGTACGATTTTCGTGCTGAAAGAAACGTGATTTGGTTTGAAATGACCATTGTTCTCGAACTAATATCATAAAATAATAGTTGCCTACTTAACTTATGCTATGCCATGGTAGAAAAACGCCCGAATCCTAAAGATGCATGGCTTAACACGTGCTGTGGAGGGGAAATAGCGAAATTTTCCCGAATTCTCCAGTGATCTGCCGCGGGCAGGTCTGATCGCGTGCTCCGTCCGGTCAACTGGGTGCGCAGAGGTTCTGATACTGTCGGATCATAGTTTTTCTGTGCTAAGCTCGCTTGAAACTTATATCGAACATGGTGACTGTGGAATACTATAGATAGATAGATAGATAGACAAATAGATAGATAGTAAGATTATTTGGTATAAGAGGCAGAGAATGATGAAGCGAAACGAGGGCAGAGACGGTGAGAATGCGATGAGAGATCTGGGCATGACAAAGCCGCTCGAGAAAGCATGACTGGTCAGAGTCTGGAAATACACTGCTCGCGGGAAAGAAAGAAGTTCGCGATCATGGAGGCCAGACTAACCGTAAGTAGGCGTTTCAGATCACGACGTTGCGTGAAGAATACCTGGGTGTCGGTTTCTCAAATTACGAAAACGGATTTTGCCACCTTCGTAGAAAGTGCACGATTTTCGCCCATCGCTACATCCACAAACCGAATTTTTCAACACGAGACTGAAGGGTTTAAAAGGCACGTTTAAAACAAGGACAGGGAGACAGGAGCTAAGTAAGGAACTGAAGGATGCAACAGGCGAGGTGAAAGATCTATTCAACAGGGCTGATGATGCAGAGATGGACTCCCGGCTTCTGTGTCTCGTCCTGTCAGGAGAGGCCATGTCGTTGCTTCGAACGCTTCACCTGCCGGTGCCTGGGGGAACGTCTGAGCTGTAGAAATTTTCTTTTCCTGAGGGTTGAATTGTCTCGGGGTATGAATTATTAGTGATCTGTTCTTGTCAGGGTTGTGATTTCGACATGCTGGAGGCCAGGTCACCGGTCCAACATTATGCTCATATTGTGGGAGTTCGTTGCTTAGAAGCTTTAGTTGTCTTTTGCTGGCAAGAATACATGCACAGTATGGAGTTCCGCACTTATTTTCGACATCCTATAGCACTCAGTCTGATTGCTCAAGCCCAGAAATGCTCAAATTAACGAAGGACAAAAAAGAGAAACGACGATGACTTGATGGATTGCGCCATCTGCGATGACAAACGATACACGTATTTCTACACGTTGATTAAAGACGCGAGGAATGCGTCGTGGGGAGGAAAGGTGAGATGATATAGACTCGGAAAAACGGTCATTATGCGGTCACATGCTAAATGACACATACATACCGGCAGTTCTTTCAGGTCCCATGTGAATGCCCAGAGCCATTTCCTGCAGTTTCAGTACCAGTAACTCGAGAGACGTTATAATATTGTTCATTTCGGAACCTGGCACGACAGTGGTTTTTCATTGTTTAACAAGTTTTTAAATGCACGAAACACAATTCAGCTGGCAGAAATTATGTAATAATTAAACGTGGAAGTTCATGGCATTGCTATTCTCACTGCTACTTCTCGCTGCTCATTGCCATCTCTCATTGCTCATTCTCTCTGATGGTCCAACTGTTGCTATCCTCGCAATTGTAAACGGACTGAACGAAGACACTCCCGACTTTTATAAAAGGAAATTCTTTGAAACTCTTGCTTCTCTGTCCAGCGAACCAGTGATTTTGGTGGAAGACTGGAACATTGTTTTGGATCCTGAGAAAGACTTAGCACATTACAAACGTGTCTAAAATCCAACAGCCAGTCAGGACGTTAAAGAACAAACGAAACGGTACAACCATACGGAACAGCTGCATGCTGCTTGGCGAAAACAACACGAGTTTTCAACGCAGTTAAGTTGGCAGAAGCCTACGCCTCCACGGTTAGCTTGTTAGCTAGATTTTCCTTTATCCCTCGTGATATTTTTAATAGAGTCGATGATTGCGATGTTGATATTGTTTACAGAACTGGTCAGGATATTACTGGGTTAATTGCATTTTTGATGTTAGAAATGTAAGAATTATCTTTGAAAGAACAATTTTTTTTCAAAAAACGCTTGCACGCTTACAGCGATTTCATCGCCATTATGCCATGTCGGCCATCATCACGGTTTCACTGACAAAAAAATAAAAAATGCGCATAATGCTCAGTATCGGTGATGAGCTATTTGTAGAAACTTTTCTTCGTTATTTACCAGGCATAGCCATTCAGCACAGTGTGAGGAAAACGGACGAATGAAACCTGGATTCGTGATCAATCCGCTGTTATAAAGACTTGTGGTTTACATTTTCGTCAATTTTACGTTCTATATTTACGTTCTTACTTATTCTTCTTATTTACGTTCTTTTACAGAGAACGACTCCCCAAAAAATGGCGAATAATCCATTTTTCTAGTCATAACAGCTCAACTTCAGTTTCTTTTCTGGCACAAACCTAGAGAAACCATTGCGAGCTGATCACATTTTGTTTTATTATCTTACTATTGGCTAATGATGAAAGTTTTAAATGTAGTCGGACTTCAGTTTCTTAATTAGGCTTCGATGCTGACAGTTTATCAGCAAGCCAAAAAAGGCTGTATTACAGAAGCGAACTGAAAACCGGAAAGCCGAAGAAAATAATTATAGTCAAGCTAGATACCTATTTCGTTGCCGAATAAATCGTAAAAGATTTTGCCGCTAGCAGTCGCAAACCGTCGTAAAAAAGTAAGGTCGTGGACCATACCTAATATAAAGGTAATCAAAAACCGCGTTGAGTCACGATCAAAATGGGGTCCAAATGGAATCGTGCTTGTTTAAGGTTTAAATTGCAATATCATGGCGAAAACACCTGCCGGTCGAGGGGGACTAAGGTGCCATGAGGTTTTTTTCTCAGACTGCCGACGAACAGCTTGCGTCCAGGGCCTGAAATGAGCAATAGCTTAACGTACATGCCTTGCGCATATAAAAAAATCACCAGGTCATGTCATACCGTCAAGTTAAGACGTCATTCCGGAGGGCTTGTAAGCCGTTTTTCTAGATCTGACCCGCATTTGGCACGCATCCTCACTCAGTAATCTGAACAGAAATATGGATGGTTTTCCATGCAGGACGGCTTGGTCCTACCTTTGGCAACGTTTCAGATTTTCAAATATTAATGACCTAACCACTCCCAGAGGCGACCTTCTGCTCTGGGCGACCCCTGGCAGCCCCGCTGGCGGCCCGAGGCGGTGCACGGCCCGGTCGGTGCGTCCGAGATCGGTCCGCGGAAGCCGCTGCTGCCGTCCACTCGGGACTCGGAGCTGCGCCGAGACCTGGCCTCGGGTTTTTACGCCCCGGCGGGGACCGATCGGCAACCGACGCCAGGTTGATTGCATTTGTACTGCGTCCGTTCTTTTTTTTTTGTTATCGACTAAAGCAGTGTCGAACCCATCACTCTAACCCGGCACCGCCTGGCGTGTTTTTGTACCCGCGACTGCCTGGGGTTGTCCAAAAGGGCACCCCCTGTTATCTCACGATCTAACCGTCGGATATAAACCGGTCTGCCACTGGTCAATAGCCCTGAGTCTTGCGATTCAGAAAATACTAGGTTAGCCTTGGTTAGGCGACTGATCACGCCAAGGGCCACGTACAACGCATAACACCACATTGGAAAAACTGACATCAGTTTGTACGTCAAACCATCGGCAATACTGGTCTTAGGGTCTTCATCTGGGTATCAAACGAAAGGTCACATTCTTCAACATCAGAAGCAGCAGCAGTCAGAAGCATGTCAAAACATTAAGAAATAACGGGTCAAGGTCGGCTTAGGTCAAGTGAAATAATAGTTTTACTTCATATGCCAATACATGTTCGCAGCCGGTTTGATCAAAGTGGCAAAAGGAACGGAAGTTAACCCTATTCCCGGCAAAGGGAGGGCTGAATTCGACTCTCGGTTTTTTTTCCTCGCCAGTTCCAGGGTTTTTGACGCCACTCCACGAAACTTGGTGGCTTTTCCTACCTATTCTTTCTACGAGCTGTGACAAAATTTCGGAATTCTTTTTCGCTCAGGGGCGGAGTCAGGCAACATTTTGGGGAGGCACCTCAGGCCATTTTTGGTCTTGTTCAGGGTAAAAAGGAAAATGACTGCCAAAAATAGCGTTTGTAAGATAGACCTTAAAAATTTACATACATGTATAGCGAAATAGTTGGGCAACGTGCAAATACAATTTTGTTCGTCTTAGATCACTCTACAAGGTCAGGCCAAAGTCAAAAGCCAAAATTTGTTTTTATAATATATATGGCGTAGAACAGTGCCCTCCACTTGTGAATCAAGTTTCAGCTCGATATCAGGTCGGGTCACGGAACTGTGATCTAAAACGTCAGTGCGCGTACCCTATATCACAATAGCCATAAAATGGAGCTTTTGAAATAGAGTGGATTTAAATGATTGAAAACGTTTACAGGTAAAATTAAATGCACACGAGGTCATTTCAAGTGATTCCAAGGTCAATGGAGGTCATTTAAGGTCAAAGGTCACAAGCTGATCTGAACAGTATGTGACCATGACAGTTTCCCCTTTTTCATGTCCCTGGCACCGCCCATGCTAACATTATACGAACATTGCAGTACGATTTGTACTCCCTTAGCATAACATGGCTAGCATAAGCCAAAAAGGCGCTTTTACTTTTTTTGTTCATTCATTTGTTGTTAAACTATTCCTCCTATTTCGGAAACCATGTGAACGCCTACAATTTTTTATTGCAGATGTTTGTACCAATGTCCATAATCTTTCGATTCATGCCAATTTAATTGAAATCAGTCCATAAACAACTGAGTTATAAAAGTTCAAAAGTATCCCCATTTTGATATTTTTGCCCCCTGGATCCGCCCCTTTCCCTGGATCCGCCCCTTTCAAAATTTTGATCTTTTTTAAGTGTAGTTTACGTCATGGCAAATCGATTGCCGTTTGTTGCGATGAAATCGGATGAGTAGTTCTCGAGATCTCAGGGGGGCCGAATCCGCCATCCCTCCCCCTGCTAGGAATCGGCCATACCTTGTAGCCCCCCGGAAATAGGGTTAAACCCTCTTATGATCATTTTTGCATGACCTGCTTTTCGTCCAGTCAAAGTCAGTCCAGGTCAGGTCAGATAATGTTGCATTCCTCTTCTTGAAAAAGAGCGATAATTACTCGTTGGAAATCTTAGCTGTGCCAAGTACAGAACTGAAATCACATCTCGTGGTAACTGAATCTGCTCTATCTGCTCTTTATCGAGTCGAGGTGAAACCAGGTCAGGACAGATAGTCATTTTTCTTCTTCTGACTAGGAGCAATAATTGCCCTGTGCTGCTACTGAACGGTCTTCCACAGATCATATTGCATTTCATTTCGTTTTGACACCTTCCTATGACGCGACCTGCCATGACCTCACGTTACATTTGGTGAACCTTGTGAAGAGGCGCATATAGATTTGCTTGTCTGGCTTGAACGATGGGGAAGCTCAGTGACAGCTACTTCTATCACCCACAATGCAGCAGTCCAATTGTCATCATGCATGTGGCCTTGCATGACCTCTTACGTTGACGTGTCACGGTTGTATATCCTTTGGGGGCCGTGTCATATGTAAATCCAAGTAATCCATGCATTATATTTGCGAATATTGCAAAAAAACGAAGCATGTTTGCGCCACCTCCCGAAAGGGCAAAGAGTCATGGAAGCGTTCACTTATGACATCATATCTCCATGACCTGACCTAGCATAAAAGTAGTTTTGATGTCAAAATGTGTAAAATTAATTGATGAACAAGTACTCAAAGTTTGGTTAGGCCAGCTCTAACGGTTCCGAAATACTCACAAAAAAACCGGTCGGGGGCCCTACGTCGTCCCTGGTGGTGTCGGGTTAACAAGAACTACATCATCAACGTCATTGATTCTGATTCCTTGAACCGATTTTCCCCAGTAGTGATACTAAGGTATCTGGTTTTTCATTTCGTATGTGTCTGGTCTGTCGTGGTCTTTGTCATCGTTGTAGTCTTTCGTTGCTCTTTCCTCTTTCAAAAGAAAAAAATGAAAAGGGCTAAATACGCCACCAGTGGAAACCGGAAAAGGACCTTTACAAGGCAATTTGAGGTCACTGGTGTTGTGACTTCAGCACGACTTGTCTTCACCACATGTCTTCAGAAGTCGAAAACGCGTCAAATTGACACTGAAATCTGTGACACTGAAGTCATCCATATTGCAGTATGTTTACCTCTGCTGTTCAAAATGCGTCCCTGCGACACGTAGGATGCGTCTCTGCGATGCGACATTGGCACCCTGTCGTTCAAAAGACGCCCCTGTGACGCCCAGGAAGCGTCTCTGCGAAGGGGAATTGGCACCCTGTCGTTCCAAAAGCGCCCCTGACACCCAGGAAGCGTCTCTGCGATGGGACACCGCCACCTTGTCGTTCAAAAGGCGCCATTGTGACACCAAGAGCGCGAACCTGTGATTGAGTATGGACGTCCCTTTATGCGCTCCTGTGACAATCAGCAGACACGTCTGGAATGGCGTGTGGGTGCCCTGTCGTTCAAAACGTGTGACACAAAGAGACGCTCTTGCATTGGTGTATGGTTGGTAGGAAAATGGTGCTGACACCAATGATGCACCCCTGCGATGGGGCAGTGACGCCCTGTCGTTCAAAAGACTTCTCTTGACACTTAACAGATGTCCCTGTGATGGAGTACGGGCGACCTGTCATTCAAAAGGCGTTCCAAAGACGCGTAGGCACCACGTTGAAGGACCATGTTACCTTATTCTTCAAAATAAGGCTTTAGTTGGCGCATCGAAGATGCACCAACGTTTAAGTAATATGCACTCTCTCGTTAAATGACTCCCCTGTGACACAGTGGCACAGGGCCAGAATTTACGTTCCAGCTGGTGCTTGGTGCAATTTTCCACGGACGAATTTTTCCTCTGATACAAAAGCGTTGTGCCGTTAATGAGCGCACATGGGACATCGTGTGCTGTCATAGGACATGGGCGCCCTTCTGTTAAAAATGTGCCTTTGTTATATCGAAGAAGGGGTCGTAATACAGTACATATATCATATAATATACCCTTATATACCATAGGCATCGCGCTTTCAAACGCATACGAGCCAAAACGCCCTCGTGAGTCGTTGTGACGTTGCCCGTCCCATACAGTTGAACGTTTCTCGTCAGTTATGCTTTACTACAATTGCGTTTGGTGTCCTTCCGGCGCGATTTTGGCGCACTGTCGGTGCGATCCTGGCGCCCGCGCGGTACCGCTTTGGCGCCCCTAAAAAGCATCCGCCCCTCCCTTGGGAAAATCGCCAATTCGTCCCTGCTCGGCGGCGCCGCCTCGCCATGATCTGATTTTGAAACTGCAGCACGAGACGCCAAGATGATGTAGCGGCAGTCACTGAAAATCCCCCGGTTCCACCTTTTCTTCGTTCTTTTGCGCTGTCTTTAGAAAATCCGACGGGGATGGGGTCCCCGAGGCCTCCCTCCCCCGGTGAGCGAAGGTTAATTGTTTATGGAAAGGGACCCGTACCCACACAAGGCACATGTGGAAGTAATTTTACGAACTTGACCAACTTTACAAAGAACGGGAATTGCGTAATTTAAGAACTATCTTTAAACAAAAACTACGAAATACCAGTTTACGTTTGTCGAAAAACAGCCTCGTACGTGACAGATAACGGGCATGAAGATGGTAGACCATTCGCCACCAGTGGCCTGCAGACAGGCGGCGATGGCGAGTGGTATTTCTGTCCACACAGCGTGTCCCAATACTACATGTTTCACAATAACCGTCACGGACGCGACGAGTTCCCGACGACGTCCACACTGTGGACGTCCCGTCGACGATGACGCGACGTCCACAGCAATGCCTGAGCCTTGCGAAACAGCCGGTGAGTTGCGGTTTAAGACATCGTGGCGAAGGGCACGCGAGAACTGGCAACGGTTTTTGGGACCACTGTTTAATTAGGGAATTCCAACAGGCGAGCAGTCGTCAGCTCACGGCGGGTGGTCTCCGCCTCCTGCGCACGGCTCGAAGGAACTGAATTTTGCCACATTCCGTATGCACCATATCATCTGTCATTCGTCGGAGCTTTTTGAAATTCGTCCTGCATGTAACTATGTCACGTCATGTCATTATGTTAGTCAGTTCGTGCACTGTGAGTGTACCGAAGCCCGCGCCCGCGGCACGAGCGTCTAATATCACTGAAATGAATAACGCGAAACAAGGCAACGATGTGCATATGGAGACTGGTGTCTTTATCACACCTTTACGGTGACCTCGAATCAGAATCTCACGTGCTTTGCCGTTTTCAGACGTCATTCTGTGATTCTTTGTTGCCAGTTCCTTCCAACAGAAAGGTTTATGCCAAATACCATACCTGCTCAATTTTTTTACGCTTCCAGATATTTCCCAGAAACGTAGGTAATCCGTATTTGTCCATTATGTATATATATATATATATATATATATACGGCAGTGGTAAAACGCGGTCACCGATATTTTTTAGACCAACCACAGTAAGCTTCTGGTCATGCCCCAGCAAAGGTTACCAGGTGAAATACCGTGACATGCACGCCGACTGGTGATGAATACAATCGGTTTTCCTGCTATTTTAACGTGTGAAGAAAATAAAAAAAAAATAAAGAACCTGGCCACAGCCATCACATCGGATGTCGTTTACGAAAAAAAAAAATCTGTACGGTTTATCTGAAATGCCGCAAACAGCCCGTCACGGAATGGGCCATTTCACCGCCTTCTAATTACTGCAGAAGACATTCTATCTGACCCCGCCGATCTCAAAAGCCAAAGATCCGATTCTGGTTTTTCAGAACGCAGTCGACAGTCCGCCATTCCGGGACCTCTATGTTCCAGTCTTTTGACCTCAGGGTCACTGATGGCGTTGACGAGACGACGATACCTGTAGGGGCAAATCTCTAAATGCTACGGCAAATGTCAACGGCAAATCTTTAAACGTTGGCAGCCCATTTGCAAACAAGCACGTTTACATAGGAGAAATGATTGGAACTGGCTATATGTAACGGAAAATACATATATTTCACCACGACGCGGCATATTTTTGCAAGAAGTGACCGGAAATAAGAGTATGAGACGAACTTTGACTTGTTGTTACATGTTCCTGATGTGGAATGTCACCAGAACCTTCGTTTCTTTGTTCCTACAGTAATTTGGTCAGCAGCGCTAGATTTGTCTGAAAGCAGATGATAAGTCGGCGTTGTCGAAAGTAAACATCTGGTCATCGTTAACCTCACTTGAAGTCTGTGCGGCCATCTTATGACTGATCTTTGCGTCATCTGAAGACCTTGTAAGCCGTGAACAGGAAAAGGCAGATACTAGAGTCCTAGCAGTGCCGCAAAGCCCCGTTTACGATGCAGCTCATGACTTCATATGACCTAACTCACGGCTACCTGGTGCACTTTATTTTGTCAAAATGGGGCCGTTGTTCAGGCAGGACACTGCAACTCTAGGACCGTCGCCATTTGCCATGTGAAAGTTATTCCGAAAAGATGGGGGATGCCACCAGCAACTAACATGTTAATGTCGCGAACTATGTCTATTCAAGAGAAATGGCTTCTGAACATCTGTACAGCAGCATTCGTTTCCGCACAGTCTCATGTTTTTACAAGGCTCCGCCGCGATCACGGCATCGAACTGAAATCGTGGGTTATTTACAGGACTGACTTGCATCGTCGGATGTTTCAGGGTGTGCGTATGCTGTTGAATGCCAAACGATCACGCCCCTCGTTCTAACATCAAACATCGAGCGATCCCACTGTGCTCGCTATGATCCATCTACGAAGAGCGCTGACCATCTATCATCATACCGTTCATCGTCGGAGCGGTTCCTATTCCGGTTAACCGCCAGCGAATCCCACGCACCAATGCCGTGCATCTATTGCTCTATAAACGTTTCCATTGTTATCAACGACTACGCGGGCTGTTAGGCGGGAGCGTCCGTGGAGCCTCCACAGGGGCTCCGGGACCGGAGCGGGCGGACGCGGCGGAAGCGGCCCTTCACGCTGGCTGGCGTGTATATCACATGGTTCGGGTCCGCGCGCCGCGCGCCGCACGCCGCACTCCCAGGCTAGGCGTGCTCAGCACACGTCGCGCAACATTTCGTCTTGAAATGAACGTTTGAGCACAGGTCCAGCATGCTCTCGCAGAGCTTCGCCGCAAGGACGTCCTTGCAGCCGACCAGCTCGCCTGAAACGGACAAAATGTTAAAGCGGGGAGCGCTCGTTCCGTGACCATGTTTCTCCCTTGCCTCACGAAACATTTTAATTACTGCATTCAACCAGAGGTCAGGCTGATTCGGCACGCAACACGGCGTTCGAAAACTGGCAGTGACAGAACATTCTGGTAAATGTTGTTTTATAGCTTGTTCCATGTTCTACAATACCTATCCAAAATATGTGCATGCATTCTTTGCGGCTTGCCCTGCAATCCGGACGAAGCTGGATCAGCACAAGCAGAGTGGTCATCTTTCAGTCCTGGAGTGAATGGGCTTCATCTGATTACCGTTAATGTGTGCACGCTGTGCAATGCTTCTATCCCTGCGCTCCGTTCAGGGCATTCCGCTGATTAAGCTCACCTGCTACACAACAGCTTCCTTCAAAAGGAACCGCACTTAATCCCGTCAGCTCATATAAATTCGTCCGTGCAGCAGTCTGCTGAGTCCGGAACGACGGGTGAGCGGTCCCAGACGTGGCCTGCACGTGTCCCGTAGGAAGGGGTCGCGGAAATGGTGGCGTGCCACCGCCGCCGAGCAGCGCTCCGCTTGGTGCACCACCATCCGCCCGACAGCACTCCGGTAATTTTCCCGGCGCTCGTTGCCGCCAGCGGTCGTCCGACGGACGACAAGTCACGTGGCGGCAGGCAACCGGCACGGTGGCCGCCAGACGGGGCCGTGCGTCCTAACTCGACCGAACTGCTCCGTCGTCTGACCCGCGACGCGACGACTGCACGCGAAGGTCGCGTTGTCCGGCCATGAGGACCGACTCGGAAGGAGCGTCGAGCGGATTCTGCCTGTCTGCGGGCTCGGGAATCACGTTTCGCTTCCCCGAGGACGCTCCGCGATGGATGCCCGGGAATCGGTGATTGGTCTGGCCCGAGGGAACAACACTTCGACGGAACGAGGACGGCGCCGCGCCGTCGTCGTCGGCGAAGTCAGAGGGGACCTGATGACTACGCTGAATCAACTCTGCCTGGAGTGATGCGCGCTCGCCGAACGCCACAGCTCGCCCCGTTTGTTCGGTGAGACTCAGCCCGGCTAGGACGGTGCATCGAACCAAGCGGGTTCGGGGGGAGATCGAAGCTAGGCAGAGCGTTTATTGCCCCTCGTCTCGGTCGTTGTCTCCGGTACGGCAGACAAATTTTGCACAAGGGGACTGCCCCAAACTGGATGTCATCGTAAAGCCGAATCGCTCGTTTTGCCCGGAACGTTCGAGACAAAGCGCCGTTGCGCGCCTGGCCGGCATATGTTCCCGACTGCGGCAGCTGAACACCAGTACACTGCACAACGGAGCCTGCTGTTTCTAAGGCGATCGGAACAGCGTGATAATTCTGTGGTTCGGTTTCCTCCAGTCGAAGTCGGGGGAACCGAATATGAAGAACATGCCGAGAACGATGTTGGATTAGTTTTCAGGTTCATGTGACAATGACAGATACCATTATAGTTTAACCTGGAACTGACTGGGGTATTTCGTCACCTTTCATTGGCGTGGGGAGGGGCGTTTAACGTCCCCCCCCGTCCATCTCCAGAACCAATCGCCCGATTCGGCTGATTCAAACGCAGGTCGGTAGCATTGAATCATGCAGTCCTGTGGCGTATGACCATTTTCTCCAGTCTTCTAATCAAAATGCAAAACTCATCGAGACTGAAGTTTTCTTCGCAATACGTTTATGACAGCCTAATCTCATGAGTGCCATCTCATCCAAGGTCATAAAAGGTCAAGACCACAGTTTAGGGAAAATTTCACCTCCTTTATAACGCGTTATGCAATAAACTTTTCCTGGCCCATTCATGGCACGGAGATAAAAAAAAAATCAAAGAGCTTTGGGCGCAAAAAACTTCAAATGACCCCCTGTTACCGTGTGCATGCCACACTGCAGCATTTTGTAGTTTCAAATCCGGAGTACCACACGCACGCCAGTGACATCCATCTGACATCTCTGGATGACCCTGCAAGTCGGTTTGTCTCATGCTGCCCGTTTCCACGGAACGTTGCACGGCATTGCAAAGGTCGATATCTCTACACCGGTCATCCAGAACGTCAAACATACGCCACCAGTTCACTCGGTGGGCTGAAAGCTGCACAAAACCACCAAGGGCCAACGAACTACGAGGAAATATTGTTATACTGTAAGAAACTATTGCGCAAGCTGCACGTGCAGCTTGTTGCGAAAAAAATGGATGATCTATCTGACCGTAACCAAAAATCAGTTTATTCAGTCTCTTTTCTAAAATATATTCTCCTAGACAGGAAAAACAAAAATACACATTTGACCTAAGCCGACCCAGAATGAGGTCAGAGGAACTCCGTAACTGAACTCTCATGTCATGATGATATGCAATGCCAGCCACAGTCACCATACATTGTAAAAAAAAACGGCAGTACGGCGGAGGAGTAAAACTGTACGCTGAATCGCAAAACATGGCCATCTCTATGACGTCCGTACGACGTGATCTAAGATGAACTTGTTTCCCAGTTGCTGTCAGTATGTGCATAACTAATTTGAGACAAGGTACTGGAAGTTTCAGGACACTGCATTTATTCGTTTGGAAGATATCTAAGAACGGCGCCAGGGAGGGGGGAGGGATGTTAAAAGCCCCTCTCCCTTCAGTGGCGGATTAAGCTGTGTTAACGCATTCGCTGATGGAGTGATACAGGGAATGATCTCGTCCTTTTTCACTTTGATTCCAATGATCTGTTGTTGTTACGTCAATGTTCAATGTCAATTGTCAATGGCTCAGCATTCCAAGTATTTTGATATTTTAACACTGGACCTCCTACATCCCTTCCCGAGCATACAAGGGATTCTCAAATGATTTGGTATCACTGCACATATTGTCACATACAGTCAGTCGCGGAAACCGCGGGGGGGAGGGGGGCAGGGGCAGCTACCTCCATGAAAACCGTAGGGATGACGCCCCTCAACATTAATGCATTGCCCGGGTCTTCTTACACCTGGGACGTCGTCGATTTTATTCAAAATCATGCTTTCATGCCGCGGTAATGAGATTACAATCCTTTCAACCTTCCTTTGGAATAGAAACGGCCGTATCACCTGACGGCTTCGTCGGTTAAAAGACCTTGGGGCTGCATTGGAACCAACGCCGTATTACAGTAGTCTGCAATGAAGCGAGTAGGCTCTCATGTTATCTTGTCAGCCTTAAAGAAAAATGCAAGTGCTCAAGGCAAGTGTTACCAGTATAGAGATAAGCTTTTCATTGTGCTGATGGTGATTGCTAATGCTGATGGTAGCCGTAGGAAGCTCTTTTCGACTACTGGATCTATGCCTAGATGTTCGAAATTTATCTAAGTTTTGTTGAAGGGATGACTAACGCGCCTCGTAACCGTAACTTTCATATTTGAACACCGCCAGTGGTGAGTGGTCGCGGGGGCCCGCCGGCGGCACCAAGTCGCGGGGACCTGCCGGCGGCACCCAGTCGCGGGCCTGCTGCCGCTCGGCCAGGTATGCAGGCATCCCAGTCGGCAAGACGGCTGATAATAATTAGGGCGCTGGACCAACCTGGCACTGTTAAACTTGTCAAGCTTGGAAACCAGCCGACTTCAACTGAACTGGATTAATGCAAAACCAGTAACTATTTTTTAGCGAATCTTCATCGGCGTAATTAAATCAAAGCCGGCTAAACCTATGCCTTAGAAAAACTATCCATAGCAAAACTTCTGACTAGTAATATGCACAAACCTTTGTAATGCAGTGATAGCTATTAACCCGCGCACGACCATCGGTCGGTTACGATCATGCGCGACTAGGGGGGGGGGGGGGCAGTTGGCCGCCCCCCTCTAACTCACGAACGGTTGGTCGCACGATAAAAAATAAGCACACCGTTGGAAAGCTTGTGACGAATAGAGCTCGAAACTGCTCTCGTTTTTAGTTTTAGATAATATGTAAGCAATTTACGCCCTATATATGCTTTTTCATAGCCGACTGCATGACACCGAGAAATGGCCTGAATCTCAAGGGCCGTGACTAAAAATGCTTAGGTAAAGGTACCAGCGCACAAGTAAAGGTCCGCGGATGCCGATACACGTCTAATTTCCCAGATTTATTCAATATATACGCCGAAACGTTGAGTTAAAGACACCGCATTTCTCGCGGCAGCTCTTAGGTGTGCGCTGCTGCCGTATGCACTAACAAATTGACGGGAACTAATTTTAGCGTTCCTTTATTTTCGCAAAAAGGACGATCTATGTACATTTTATTGACCTTATAGGTTCTTGTGATGGTGTTTCATGCTAAAATTTAAGAAAAATTGATTAGTTACCAATCTACAAAACTGGCGGAGCTTTAGTCGCGAGAGCCTGTTCGTTGGCAAAATATGCTACTTTTTCAAACTTTTTGAGGTTTCTGGTATTACCTACGTCTGTGCAAGCTAGTTCTGCCAGTTTCTACTCGTTCTGAGTAATTCATCGTCGATTTTGACAGTGGTACATTTTGGCTCACTACAGTTATTCGTGACCTGACCTCAGGTCAATGGCTGGAAGTCATTGGTACTTTGCCGAATGACGATAACTAGATGTCTGCTTCACTCCACACTAAAAATGTTATGAAATATTCCGTCAATTTCCGAAAAAACGACGACATGTCTTAAAAATGGGCTTGGCCTTAGGTCAATGACCCGGAAAACTCCGAAAAATCTGAGATAGGAAATTTGTTGCATCTATCACGTTCACTAATCCCTGAAAGTATTATTCAGAAATCTTGTTTTCGGACAAAGTTACAGGGCGCTAAACTTTTTTGGACATAGGTCTGTTTGACCTGACCTAGGTCAGGCACCTGACCTGACCTGAGGTTAAAATTTTAACGCAAGATGTAAAAATGATGAAGCAAAAGGTACACGAAGTTTCGTGGCTCTGTGTTTGTTGGTTCTCTCGCAATCCCAGAAAAACCTCGGGGGGGGGGCGGTCAACTGCCCCCCCAGTCGGGGGCGGGTCAATGTCCAAAAAGACTGGCAATTTTCAAAGGCAAAACAAGTTTTAATTTCATCCTAACTCAACCACCATGATCTTAATGACTAAGAAAACTAAGTTGCCACCAAAGATCTTAATGACTAAGAAAGTCCAAGTGATCTCTGAAGTCAATGAAATGACAAAATCAATTGTTAACGGGACATTGATTGCATTTACAGGGTCATACTGTGATAAACCTAAGCATCCCCGCTCCCCATCAGACTGCTGAGGAAGCATGGTACTCTGGTCAGAGCCTGGTGCTCTGGAAGAGCCCATGATCTAGCACACATTGCCTTCTCGTTTTTGGGCCTGAACTTTTCATCTCAGAGCCATCTAAGACTGTCCCGGTTAACACGCGCACTGGGAGGGGTCTTTTTGTGCCCCCGCCTATTTTTCTTGAATATCTCGAGAACGGATTGGAGCTGGCTGCTGCTTCTCTGTGACATTGATGGCAACTGAATAACTCGTCGATTGACCCAGAAGAATCCAAAATCGGCCGCAAATTTTAAGTTTCAAGCAGCTGAAGCCAAGCAAACATACATAAAATAACGGTTGTCGCTGACAAATGGGAACTTTGTGCAAGGACTAGCGTTCTACCTAAAATTACTGCATGAACACAACCAGGCGACGTCATTCGAGCACAACTGATGGATGTACCAAGACCAAAGCCAGGGTCAATAAGGGCCAAGGTCATCAACGGTCAAGGTCAAACAGCTTGTGACTTGATCCAGATTTCTCTTGTAACATGCCAGTTTGTATGAAATATGCATTCGAAGGCCCTAATAAAACACGTATGCGCACACTGATACGCTTACATGCATTAGGGTTAGTGGTCAGGGTCACCAAAGGTCCAGGTCAAATATCTTATGACCTGGTCCACATCTGCTTTGCGACATTCCGACCAGCATGAAATATGCATTCAAAGACCCTAAAAAACACGTGTGCGCACATGGATACGCTTACGTATACCAGGGTTAATGCAGATCAAGGTTGTCAAAGGTCAAGGGCAACTATTTTGTGACCTGGTCCAGATTTGCTTTGCAATATCTCGAATTGTATCAAATATGCATTGAAAGACTAAAAACATGTTAGGCACACTGATACTCGTATGTATGTGCATATATACATACACATACATACATAAATATAAACGCTGGCAGTGATCAAATGTACCGAAGATGGTTACCTTCACTCAAAATACGCCAAAAGATGCGTGTAGCGCCCTCATTTACACTCAAGCCATCCCGTGTTGCTCGAAATCTGATCAGCAAAAGATGAAAGAATGACCGCATAAGTCAATGACCTATGCGGGCACGACCTCGGCCCTAAATCCTCAGTCAAGACGTCATATGAATTTAATTTGTCGTCTGACACGTTTTAACGCTCAAACAAACGCCCTTTTCCCTTTTCCCGTAAGTTGTACGGAATGGCCTGTACGGGCAGAGAAAGTGTCAAAAGTTGACCTTTTCGACCCCATTTAACCTTGAAGATATTGACGTAAGGTCGTGATAACTGTACACAATGTAAATCGTTATAGCCCTACCCTGTCCACAAAATTTCATACCTCTAGCTTTTCCGTTTCCGAAATTAGAGGGGGTCCTTTTGGACCCCTTTCCAGTGCGTGTTAGTGCGAAACCCCCTTCCACTGCGCGGGTTAAGGCTGTCTAATCGTATGTGGTATCGTAAATACCGCCTATCTACCTAAACATTCTTATCTTAAGATTTTGCATTTGTTCTTTCTTTTTCCTTGCAAGCACTTTGTTCATTTTTTGCAGCAGATGAATTTCAGTTCATAACGATAGCATTTCTGTTCCATTCAGATTTTAATCACTTCGGATTCCCATTTTCCACGCAAGTACACCTCCCCGGCACCCAACAAGCCAGGAATTAAAGGGTTCACTTGCCTCGCACTACATATTCTAAAGAACGACTACATTCCCATGTTCCTTTGTCTCGCCATTTATGCTTGGCTGCGACTGGATGACATGGATGCTCAATTTGAGGTTGTGGTTGATGTAACGTTAGGCCAAAATTTTGAAAATGACAGTTTTGGTCTTCATCAGTCGGCTCCAAAAGCAGTGTTACACATAACCATAACAGCTTATTTTATGATTTCGGGACAAGCAGCCGTAAGTGGCTAAAACTTAACTGTGTTGTCTGGTTTAACCATTAGGTGGCCTAAATTGTTTAAGGCCAGTCAGTTTAAGCCAAGGGTAAGCTGGCGTTCGATTATACACGATATGCGATAATACATGTGATAGCACATACTTTACAGGGGCAATGCATGACACTTTCGCAATGCATTTGTATGATCTAAATGTGGGAAGTTGACTCAGAAGTAAAAAAAGAAACGAGCTACATTATTTCATGCCCCGATCGACTGCGACAAGAACAATGACGCTGATAGAAGACTGAACCATGCGGACCTTCCAGTGGACTTTCTGCCATAGCCAATACTATTAGAGTAGCCATATGATTAGCCATACGCAATACTAGCCATAATATTCTACAGCAAGTAGCCCTCGCGGACGAAGCGGCCGCAAGAAAGTTTGTTCCCGTCCGGGCAACTATTTCCATCGAGGTACCCTGCCAGGGCGTATTGCTGAACACAACATACCAACTGGGAGCGCCAGCTGTGTTTCCTGTCATCTGTGGTGCCATATCGTCAGTGTCACGAAATCATGCTCCTGCACACAGTTTAAGACAACATCGTCCGTTAACATGAGATTGCCGTTCATTCTGGCCTCATTCGCTCATCAAGCCTTCAGTATGTGCGTCTTCATTGCTGGCAAAGAAACGCAGGCTTCCCCGCAACTTCGATATTTTAGCGGTTTAAATTTTCGAATGGCGGAAATCTGGTTGATTTTTGTCCGATTTCGGACCCAAGCCTTGCTACAAGCAAGATGTCGGGAATTTCTACATGGAAGCACATGGTCCGTCATTGCATGTAAAAGACATCTTTCTCGCTTGTTTCCCTTGTTCATTGCTTACGTCCGTTGACAGTCTACGTCCTGACGAATATCCTTTGGCTCTTCACCAAACCTTTGCCCAAATGACTAGGCATTTTCCAGGATACTTCAATTGACTTGTGCTAACTGGTGCCTTGTGTCACCCGTTCCTAATCATACCATGTCAAAAAGAGCAAGGTTTTCTGGGTATGCATGTGTAAAAGCGTTGTTGCGTGTTGTAAAAGTCCAGGGTTGTTGCATGTTGTACAAGGCTCATAAATTTCTGCTTCAGCTGACTTGACTTCGTCCGTGGGGTCACTGAGCCATTTCACGAATATGCGCCCGATTAATGGCACGTGCGTGTTCCAAGGAGGTTACCCGGTCTCAAAACATGGCATGCCTGTTTGTGTCAAAACATAATGTTTATGACGACGTTCCCTTCGCGATTTCGATAAGTTTCGTGCTTCTGTCCTGGTCTGTCACACAACTCTTGCCCGTCTCCTTACGGCTGATCATCTGCCCGCCGACACGGCATGAATTGCATGCCAACGACTGGTTCCCAATGACTGCCTACGGACTGTTTCGGAGCATTTCGAAAATGGTCCAGAGGGGGCACGGCACGGGTCGAGCATCGGACAAGTACGACATCCGGTGAGGCAACAGCATGGCCCACACACGTGACGTGGGTGCATGGTTTAGTTCAGCGAACTGGAATAACACTCATCGACCACAGGCCGCGTGCCCAAGCTGTGTCGACATGCAAAGGCCTCCACAAACAGTGAGTTTCCAGAAGGGACAAAAACGTGTAATTCTGGAAACAGGATTAGCAGTTTCTTGATCGCTAACGCCCGGCCTAGATTGCTGCTCTCCAGCTTGCAAAATTAGGAGGCGGCTGACAAAGTTATGGGGAGCAGAAAAACACTTACATATTTTTCCTCTCCCCGACACATCAGCAACGCCCAAGGGTATTGGTACAACAGCGCTGGCTCTGACTCTACCATTGTTCCCTTCATGGACAATAATAACCACAGTGACTTCACAATTCTCTAGCAGACTGAATGGTGTCATGCAACGACGACTTTCAATAGCACGCTTTGACAGTTTCCAGACGGATGAACGTTCCAAAACTTTTGGATGCGCTTCGTGAACGGTTTGAAATTTTACTTTGAAGTTCGCATCTTACAGCAATTAACGTCAGCCCTCGGTTCTTTACCATTAAATTACAAGAGCAACCCTTGCCGGGTCATAGGGATCGGGGTTGGGATAGCCCGAAAGACGAGGCTCAGATATAAAACTGGGGAGACCTGAGCCATGTTCTAAAAACAAAGCGGCGCATCATTGTATGAAATGCAACATTATTAACCCGCGCCCGACTGACAATCGGCGTCATCCACGTCCGACTGGGGGGGAAGGTTGAACGCCCCCTCCTCTAACACGCGAAGGCTTGGTTACGTGACAAAAATACGCGCACCGATGGGAAGCTTAGGGCCCAAAACTGGCCTCATTTTCATTTTTGGATAATATGTAACCTATTTACGCCCTACACGTTTCCTCATAGCCGACCACATGAAACCGAGAAACGGCCTACAACCAAAGGTGTCCATTTGTGTACTTTTGGGTGGGCTCGCGGTCTCCCCTCAACGTTGAGCTCGGTCCCCCAATGGCGCTCTCGGCCCCCAATACTTTTTGTCTTCAGGTTGCCTTGCACAAATCGGCTTTTCCCACGGTAGCCCTTGGTAAAACAAAACAAACGAAAATCCCATAAAATGGCTCGAACTGTCGACACAAAACAGTGTCGTGACGTGTGCACCAGGGGCAGGTCTGCGAAAAGAAGTCATCTCCCCTGGGTCAAGTTTTTCTTCTGTTTGGGTGAGGTCTTGCAGTATGATCGGGATCACACCCCAGGTGTACTGTCTTGTTTTACCTTGCAGCACTGATCTGGTAGCCATCGTTTTGGCGGCGCAATGAGGGCGGCCCGCGGGCCGCCCTGAATAATAAAACGCGGATGGCTTGGTGCGCCATTTTTTCAATGATCTTTTCTATAGGTTTGATTTCTGGAGTGATGACAGGAATCGGAGCCCGTGCTAAACATAGCTCGCTGAACAGACTACGAACCCTATCGAGCAATTTCAGGTACTGGCTGATTTCGTGGCGAATGTTAAACATGCCGCCAAGAGTGCGACACGACCGTGTGTTAGTCAGCATGACTCTCTTTTGACCAGTTGCCAGCAGACCCGCGGGCTTAATATCAAGCGTCGGGGCGACTCGAGCCCTTCTTGCCAGGATGGAGACACAGCGGTCTGCCAACTGAACTACCGATCGCGTAACGTTTTGGTTTCGTATTATCTGAGATGGGAAGTGACCGGAATGGTTTATATGGACGAGGACGTTTCACTCTAAAAGGGTAAGTTAGTAGAGTAACACCCAATTTTATGCGCCCCGATTTAACGCAAATTTGAACATAACGTGACGGGTCATTCGACGTCCTTTTTTGCCCTTTGCGGAACTGAATTTTTTTTGGTGAGCAAAGTTCGCGATTCATTTTCTTCTTTTCTGAGGTCAAAATGGAACCGAAAACTTAATGTGAAAGATAATCTTTACGGGCTTGATTTCCGAGGCATGGACGCAATCGTAGGGCCAACTGGCGAAAAACCACGGGGGACCGGACCTTATCTCCCTCTCCCTGTACTGACGATGTTGTTTCTTTCCATGCATCGCCATAGGACTAATGCTAAATCTTCCTAACCCTGGACGGGAAAGGGCAACGAAAATATGGGTGTCTTATGATGTTAGGTCAACATAGGGTCAGTTACAACAATGGTTTTCTTGAACGCCGATTCAGCGCGACCCCGCCTGTTTCGCGATGACATTTTCGGACCTCGACGATCGCGATATAACGGGGCCGTGCTGTATGTTTCTGTATGAAAGTCTTGGGGCTGTTGGGCGCTATGTTCATTCATTCTTTTTACTCGTTAACTGATCCTTCCGTAGACTGGCATATGTACCCAGGCTCAGGAAAAGAGGGAGGCACATAATAATGTAGTTGGTAAACCAGCTACATTTGGACTAGATCATCCTTATATCGATTTCTTTCAATCGGAGCGGTTGATGAATCACCAACCGCTCTGGTTGATGAATCGAAAAACACCACAAAAAATGGATTGATCATGTCAACGGTTGTTGAATACGACCAAAAACAACGTTATTTGACAAACGGAATTTGGGCATCATTTTTCTTGACCCCACCAGTACTTTTCGGCAATTTTCAGGGACTGATCCGCGCAATTAGTGTCAACCTTGCAAAGAACATCTGTACATAGACAATGTTACAAATGTTGTTTCTAGCAATATCCTGTGTGGTGACAAGTTCTGACTGGCTTTTACCAGTTTAGACCCATTGCAACCAGTTAAAACCAGGTGGGCCGGCCAAAACTAGCTTCAGCCGGGTTTTTGCTAACTCCGTAACAACGACACTACGCTTTTTGGAATATCCCATAATTAATTCGATTTCAACATATAACTATGACATCCTCTGACTGATTTCTCCTTTTTGATCATACAGGAATCCTCAGCCCAGGCTGACAACAGTGATGAACCAGATCATGCACGGAAGAAATACCATGAAGGTATGCATTTTGCACTGGCGGAAACTGCTTTATTTCCAATTTTCCCATTCCCTCATTCCTTCTGCCTGACCACTTTCCTGCTCCAGCATCTTTCCTCTGAAAATCGTGGCTTAGAAAAGCGTGCATGTGCAGTCTTGCGATGTCACTTAAACAATCTGTAACTTATCTGCAGTTGCATGAATTTGCGGGTGGAAATTCATGTTTTGTCTATTTGTGTATTGGCATAGGGATCAGTTATTTTCTTGGAGGGGCAACGACTCCGTCTATGTGGATCTGGGCCCTTTCAATGCGGATCTGGGTTCCTCCAAAACTGTCCCCCCCCCACCAATATTCTCCGCAAGTTTTAGTATGGAAAAGGAAAATTTTTTGAAATAAATAGCTGTAGTTACGAGCAAGGCCAAAAGCCGAGTGAGTCGTACTTCATCTGGCAGGAAAAAACTGAGTCATCCGGTCCGGCCATGACGGTTTCTGGAGGCTAATAACTTTGCAGCTACAGGGTCCAAATTCACGAATTTCCTACAGAAAACAACTCGGTTTTTATTTTTTTTGACACGTCCATTTGCATTTTATTATCTTTCCATCTTTTCTCCCACGTAACTATTACGGGCATAATGTTTTCACTCTTGACTCACATTCCTGGAACGTTTATCTGTAGTCACATGAGGTTTGGAGGCATTAATGTACGGTACGAACCTATTTACCAAAGGTGACTTAATCCCATATGACTCCACCTGACCTGACCTGCCCCGAATTACGCTGCTTGTTTTCTGTGCGAACACATCTTGTATGTCCGCAGGTTATAAAAGCCACACCCATGCTTTTTCTCTCCAGTTTGTAATGTTTCAGCCCTCTGATTTTTGGCAGCCTGTTTCACACTTCCCATCGCGGGAGCACACATTTCAGGGCTTCACATTGCGGTCGTACCCGCCGCCCGGTGTTTCAGTGGCTTACGCGAAAACGGGCTTGAGACATACATTATTGTAGAATGGCAAGCTGTCGGCATGTCTGGGGTGTTTAAGCATGGGTTGATGTAGAAGGGACATTACATGAATCGATGCTATAGAATTTCATGCTGTGTCATGTCTGACTAAAGATGATGTGGAAAATGATAGACATCAGAAACGTCCAGCTCATATGCATCAAAACTTTTACCTACGCACCTTGTTTACCTTGTTTTTTGTTTAACCATAACATGATGCCTGCCGTCTTCATATCTGTGCCACACACCTTTACGACGTGTTCCAGCCGTATAGATTTATTCGGAAAAACACAACAGATATAATCGTGTAGATTCGGAAAAACGCGACTCCTGTCCGATTTTTGTTACTCGTTTCCAGCTTCTTAGGCCAAATGACTCCTCAAAACCCTTTGCTGCACCATGTAGGTAAATGGGGCCTCAAGTTTACTGCTGATTCTGTCGGATCCACGTGCAAAACTTGACTACCAAGCCTTTTTTGTCAAAAATGTTCATAGGTAACTTGACGCAAGAGACGATCTCTGGTGATTTCAATACTGCCCTGATTAGAAGATCTACGCGATTTCTTCTAGATTCAATAAACCCTTTCTAATGGCGTTCTACTTTTCCTGTGGTATTTATAGCTCTCGGGCTGTGGAAGGAGTCTCGTGACCCCAGCCTCCCCCCCCGGCCCGGTACGGATGGATCTGGAGGCCGGACCGGAGGGGATGACGTTTAAACCCTAAATAAGGACGTAAGTGCAGTCGCTGCTGAGAACAAATACACGACGAAACAGCGCCGTGTCTACCCGTGGCGCTCATGCACTCGTTTGTGATTCCAGCCGTTTGCATCAGTGCCGATAATTCTGATTCGGGCGATCTGAATTTTCGGCCGAGTGCCTGGCTTAGGCGATTTTTATCATCCCGATTCGAAGAATCAAATATTTCCCAAATATTTCAATGTCAACCGAGCACTCGCATATTCTTTTGCATTTCGCTGCAGAATGAAATAAAGAAATGTAGAATCCAAACATGACCAGTCCCCACCCCAAAGAACACACACAAAAACACCTAAATATACCTCGAACAAAACGTGAGTTTAGTACGAGCCAAGCCATACACAGCTACGCAGGATGCTCCGCGCGTCTTATGTTTTTGTGCCTTCTATAATCATTATGGCCGAGGACAATGCTCGGCACTGACAACGGACCACTCTCCGTCCCCGTCCGCACTGATCTGCGTCTGAAGCGTCGTGAGGTGATTAGCAACCCAGTGAGTAATCTGACGCCTCTTTTGTGTTAGGCAAAAACGCCGGGTCGGGTAAGTCGATGAGCAGCGACGGTGAGAGAAGCTTACCTACTGTCTCTTTTAATGTTGTCTTTTGCGACAAATCAAGACAGTCATCGAGCTTGGCCCTCATTCCCAAATGATGGCGCAAAAAGCCGAAAGTTTTGCTAAATTAAGATAACTAGCTTTGACATTCCAAAAAAATTCGGCATAACAGCATTGTTGCATTTGTCGTGTTTTGCGAAAAGTTGACAATATGCTTTTTCGGAACATGGTCTTACTTGACCTGTTCTGGGTCAGTGACTTGAAGTGACCTCAAGCTAAAAATTGGCACAACGCGTAGAAGATATGTAAAAATGCACCCTAAGTCTCATGCTATTTCTTTTGAAGAAAACGCCTCTTCGCTTTCTGCCCATCCTCGGAAAACTGGAGGGGCGGGGTCCAATGGATCTCTCCAGCCCGGCGAAGGTTGAGAGCCACTCTGTGGGGTGTAGAGAACTTCGCCTCTTCCAGTATGGCCGCCGGCTGTTTGTGACAACTTTGAGGGACGCATCACTCTATATTCAGTGAACTTTATGTTCCAGTGCCGACACTGCTGGTGACAGCAGCTGGAGTGCGGTCCTGAGCACGCAGTTTGACTTTCCGCTTTCATCGCATCGGGTTTTCTCAGCTCGTGCCAAGGTTCCAGCCGTAGCTCTGACTCATTGTGTCAATAAAGGCTGCAAAGAGTAAATGGTTTCCTACAGCTAGGTTCTAATTCGGCAAAAGCCTGCTAGGCAATTCGGCAAAACCTTGACTAAAGCTGGAAACTGAAACTTTGAAACAACCCATTTACTTTGGAGTATCATTCACGCACAGAATTGCCTTGGCGTCCCAGAAATCCACGGCACAGTCCGCTGTTGGGATGAACTTCGTCGCGTTAACCCTGCTGCGCACTGTCATGCTCCGGGGAAAGTACAGAAGCTGTTGGTCGGATTCATCGACTTCAAGCGGAATCACGGCCACTCGCCAGGAAAAGGGCATATTTATCGTGTAAACGCGTCCTAAATACGCTCTGAATTTGAAAAGGAACTTTGTAACCCGAGAATGACTTCAACACAGAGGCAAACTGACCTGAGAGTCGGTCGAAGAACTGTCCTACTTCCTGGAAAAATACACCATCAAGTCGAGGCGTTCGAAGCATTGCCGCGCGAATCCGGCAGTAATCCAGGATCCCGTTGCCATTTTCATGTCATTTTAGCGTGCAACGACCTCCTGAGCTTTACATGAATGAATGAAAATGAACCCTGGCCCGTATAGGGAAAGGGGGTTGATTAACCGCCTGTCGTGAAAAGATGACGGAATGCAGCGAACGCCTGACTTTTGCTGCGGCGAGCGGAGCGGCGCCGGACGCGGGGTGATGCGTCCACAATATGACGTGTTTACGATTAGATTTTGCGGTGGACACCGACTCAAAAACGCTTTAATACGTCCAAATCACGATGTTTACATAGTATGACGTCATTTTAAGCCACTGATTTAAGATAACCTTGAATGACCTAAGATGGTCTTAAGATGCCATTCGACAAGTGTTGGTTAACTCAGATGTTATATTTGACTTCAGAATTTATAGTTATCTCCAAAAATACTTCTGCAGTTCCGAGAACGCATTTCAGCCGACGATCCCAATGTACAAGGATTGAACTAGCATGACCTGAATCGGACTCCATGGGCAAAATACAATCATATGGGGTACAGATGGACTCATAAATGATTGTCGAACACTATAATATACGTTTTCTTTCGTTACCATTCATTCTCTGGCGTTCATTTGTGCTTTAACTCGAAAACAGACCACTTTCTGCCAATTTTTTTTTACCTCTGACCCGATCTGGAAGGTCACCTGCTGATCCCAGACCTTAAAACAGGACACCAGCCGAGAGATCTCGTCCCGCGCAACACGCTGGTGTTTTCCGCGACGCTCTAGGACACAAAATATGACAATGGCTAGGGAAGGGGTCGTACCCCCTCTTCATGTGCCTGCGTCATGCAGAAACCCCTACACGAGCGAGGATGAGAGTCATGACTGTTACAATACCATTCTTCAAACTGATGAGTTTCCGTTTACATATTAAGATCGGTGTGGATCCTAGACGCCGGCTATTCTGGCTATATCTATATATCCAACGCAACGCATTAGTCGCCAGTCACCATTACCAGTAATGCTCTACATCGTATCGCCATCACCACGCCATGACCAGCACCATCATCGTCATCTCTGCCCTCAAGGCAGTGCAGCAAGGCTCTGCTCCCACCGGCTGCCCCGCCCAGCGACAGGCTCTCAGGACTGAAAAGTGTCCTCAAGCACAGACCGTAGAGAATCTCTACGGTCCTGAAGAATGCTCTTCAAATGTGAATGCGAGGACATCATACAGTACACAGGTGAGTTTTGGCCAAAAGGGCCTTGGGATCCACCAGTGCACCTGGCAGAAGGGTTCAGAGGGTGGTATAGGCCTGTAATGCTTTTGTTAGAATGCCTCCATCTATCCTAAATAATGCGTCTTCTTGTCCTGAAGCATATACCATGAAACAGGGCGCTACAAATTTTAAAATGTCGCGTCATTGGGAGAGTTCATTTATGACATACCAATTACAAACCACAAATCCGGACAAAACCAGACAAACACTTTCGGGAGCTATCTGCGCACGCGACGCATCCTGACAAACCGACCACTTCTCTGTTTTCTTGGCTACCCAGCAGGGGGCGGACCGGTGTACGTCGAACGCGTACCGTCGTCGGGCCGAGCCGGACAGACGGTCTGGCCGCAGCTCCTCTTGGTGTCGGGCCGGGGGTCGCCGCAGCCGGCGGTCGGCCGGCCCGTCTCCAGACTGACGCAGCGCACCGTGCGCACGGCGAAGCCGCCGTCGCACGTTCTGCTGCACGGCTTCCAGTCTCCTGCGGGCGGCGCGGGGCGTCACGGACAGGACGAGGCCGGCGGACGAGCAACGCGGCCCGCTGCGAACAGCCGCGGTCGAGCGCCGCCCGAGAGGGTCGGTTCGCAAAGGAGCAGGCCTTCTCGAGGGAGGCCCGAGTCACGGCGGCAACTCACGGCAGCCTGCTGCCGGACGCCCGAAGGCGGGTCGATGCCATCGGAAGCAGGCAGCGGCGGGCACGCCAATAACGCCTCTTCACCGGCCTGCGGCCGCAATACGCGGCCCGCGTCACAATGGATCGACAAACAACGGCGACGACGCCGGCCGGAGCGGCAAACGACTCGGCGCCCAAACAGAGCGGCAATGAGGACAGCGCAATCACTCGGTCGGACGTGGGTAACGTGTTGCTGATACTGAGGCGCGGCAGTACCGTCGCTCTTTCCAGGGGCTCCTTCTGAAGTTCAGCGAGGGAAAATGGAGCCCTCTTCGGCATCCTGAATGACGTGGCGAAAGAAAGCAAGACTTTAGCGTCGAGGAACTTAACCCCTTTTCCCGGAGGGCTAGACGGTATGGTCGATTCCCGGCAGGGGGGAAGGGGGCGGATTCTGAGATCTCGAGAACTACACATCCGATTTCATCGCAACAAACGGAAATGGATTTGCCATGATGTGAACTACATTTTTATAAAAATAAATTTCTAAAATTTTAAAACGTCTGGATACAGGGGGACAAAGATGTCAAAATCAGGGGTATTTCCGGACTTCTTATAACTTCGTTGTTTATCGGCCGATTTCTATGAATTTTTGATTTCAATAAAACTGGCATGAATCGAAAGATTATGGATAGGGCTTTTACCATGGGTACACAAAACTGAAATTTTGAGAAAATTCAGGGGCGTTCACAGGGTTTCAGATGTAGGAGGATTAGTTTTCTAACAGAATGAACAAAAAAGGCTAAAACGCTTTTTTGGCTTCTGCTAGTCATGTTATGCTAAAGAAATACAAATCACATTACAATGTTTGTATAATATAAGCATAGGCGGTGCCAGGGACATGAAAAGGGGGAAACTGTCATGGTCACACGTTCTTCAGATCAACTTGTGGCCTTTGACCCTAATTGACCTCCAGTGACCTTGGGGTCACTTGGAATGGTCTCTTGTGCATTTAATATAATCTGTAAACGTTTTCAATCATTTGAATTCACTCTATTTCAAAAATTTCATTTTATGGCTATTGCGAATAGGGTACGAGCACTGACATTTTAGATCACAGCTCCGTGACCCGACCTGATATCACGCTGAAAGTTAATACATACGCAGAGGGCACCTTTCTACGTCATATATAATCCGGGTTTGGCATTTGAACAAACAACACCGAAATGATTGCAATAAGATCAAATTTTGACTTTTGGCCTTGACCTGACCTTGTAAAGTGACTTCAGATAAACAAAATTATATCTGCACATTGCCCAACTATTTAGCTATACATCCATATAAAGTTTTAAGTTCTATCTTAAAAACGCTGTTTTTGGCAGACATTTTCTTTTTACCCTCAATATGGCCAAAAATGGCCTGGAGTGCCTCCCAAAAACGTTGCCTGGCTCAGCCTCTGAGCAAAATAGAACTTTGAAATTTTGTCAAGGCACGTAGAAAGAATAGTTAGGAAAAGTCACCACGTTTCGTGAGGCTGCGTTAAAAAGCCTGGAACTGGCAAGCAAAAAACCCGAGGGGGGGGGGCGATTCAGCCCCCCTTCAGGGAATAGGGTTAAAACCACAGCTATCCATCCTCTCACACTTCTCTTGCAGTTGTCCCACTGTTGCCGTGTCGGCTCATACGCCTAGCATCCTCTGAACCCTGCCTCCTGTGTGATTCCTAAACGGTTGTGTTGCTGCCGACTTGCGGTACTCGAAATTCTATTTTGGACATTCTCGGGATGGCAGAGCCCATCTCTCTCGCTCTCTCCCCGAACGGCAGACGGGAGGGAAAACAGTCCCTGTTCGCTAGCCACCAACCAATCAGAGACAGTCAGTGGGGAGCAAACACAGGACGGACGCGGAGAGTGAGATAGTAGAGTGGTTAAGGAGCTGGGCTTTGGTGGTGAAGTGCCGATTTAAATCCCAAGCCAGGCGAATCGAACCCCCGATTGTCGGGAATCGCACGGGCGAGGAACAGAGACCGTGCGCGTCCAGTGGACCCGCCCTGTGCGACTTCTGCCAGGTTGTGTTGCTTCAGGCTTGCTGACTGGACAGAATTCGAACCCGTTTCACCACCGAAGTACACTTGAACCACGACACTATCTTTCAACGCTGTCTTCACCCTGGATAACTGAGCGCGCGATGCCTTGACGCGCACGGTCTTGATTCCATGCTGGAATGATTTCCGATCGACCGTGTTCGATTCGAATAATCCAGGATTCGAAACTGTTTACCTCACCATCGGCGCAGTCAAAGGGGGGACCTCCGTCCCAGTTAAGCCCGCATTGTTTGTGAAAATCACTGCACTGCACATCGTCTTCCCAGCAGGCGGTTTTCGTATTTCAGTTCACACTCAGTTCCCCTTAAGAAAATCTGAGCTGCGCCCCAAGAATCAAAATCGTATACTTCATCATCGGCGCAACGAAAGGGAGCGGCCCCCTCCGCCCCCCCCCCCCATTAAGCCTGCATTGCTTGTGAAAACCACTGCACATCGTCTTCCCAGCGGGCGGCTTTCGTATTTCAGTTAACACTGAGCTCGGCTCCCCCCTGAAGAAAATTCTGGTTGCGTCCCTGCACCTTATCACGAAAGCCCGACACCTTAACCACTACGCTATTTCAACCCCCTGCCCATCCTCTGCTCCCTTCCCAACAACCACCTTTGACCGATGGGCTGCAAGTCGACCTGGGGCTCTTTTCCCTCTCGCCCTGCGAAGATCAATGCAGGCGCTGCCGTCTCTGAGGACGGCCAAAATAGATTTCGGAACGTGGGCAGCGGATGTAGTGAGTGCGGTGAATCTCCAGGAGCCAACCGAAGTAGGCTCTCTGCACTTCGGGAACGCGTTACCAAGTACAGGTCAACGAGTGGAACCCGCCTGCGCGGCGGACCCTCACCATTCATTATCAGACAACGCCGCGACACGTCCCTAGGGTGCCGCCATCGCCAGTTCTCCCGTGCGACATTCAACCAGCTTCCGGCACGTCCGGTTGGCAAGACGCACGGCTCCAATCAGCACGAATACCCCATTAGACCGTGCAGGCGCTAATTGGCAGATGGCGGCGACAGAGACCACCCGTCACGCGACCGGAGGCGCTGTCCACCCCTCCCCCCCCCGATCCCCCGGCCAGTCCGGCAGAAACCATCCGTCAACCGGCGCGGCGGGCGGGCGGCTGATTCGACGTGCAGCCGCACTGACCGATTCGCCACTGGGCGCAGGGCCGTTCCCAGCAGGGCCGCGAGTCGGCCGGCCGCCGGCGCAGGTCGCAGCGGCCCGGCTCGGCGCAGCTGACCTGTCGCGTGATGCGGCCCGGCCCGCACATGGCCGAGCACGGCGACCACGGCTCCACCCGCCACTGCAGGCACGGCTGGAAACGCGCGCACGTCTGAACTCAAACCAGAGGCATCACACTGTGCACGCACACGAATGCTACTGTGTTGGACACGGTTTACTGCGGCAACACTACGGAAGATCAGTAAATTCAACAGGACACATCCCACGACGGTTGTCAATGTAGTGTGCAACGCAACGTGGCACGGACATCGTTAAATGAACGGCCAAACATGATCCGTACATGGCGCAGGAAACTCCTCCCACACAAACACAAGTTGCACAAAGTCTCGCTCTCAGTTCAATTCGGACCCGGTTCGTGGTACCCTCAACGACCGCCATCCATGGCGAGAGAAAAGGTGGCCCAGCTCGATCCGGACTTCTTGGATGACGTTCGAAACCATTCCAGGAAATGGGATGGACCCGGTGACGGTCCCTGCGGTACAATATGTTCCCGGTCGATGACAACGTCGGTACTAAACGCTTAGTCATGTTGGAACCCGTGAAAATCCAACGCAGTTGGTGAAGTTATCGAAACAGAACGTGACAAATAGGTGAACTAAAATCAGCTCGCCCTGGACCGGGGACCAAGCACGAAAATCACTATTTCGCAATATAGTAAGACATGCTTAAACGACATACCTCATGGCACCCTTAGAAGCCACGGAAGTCTAAAGCAATGAGTGATGTCGAAAAGGAACGTGACAAATGAAAGAATTAAAACCAGCTCGCGCGTTGGACTAAAAAAAGAATCAAAATAGTCAATGGCAATAGTCTTAAAACGCATTCCTTTCTGTTGCTGTGAAACAAATGCCTTTCAAAAACTGGGGCATTAGAAATGCGACTGGTGTCGTGGATTCAGTCCTATTAAACTTCAGGAACTAGCAGGCACCTTTTGCGAAGAAGTTAGCAGAGGCTGAGTAGCCGGATCTGAGAAGTTACGCCTATTTGTAATGAAAACAGCGCGCACACCTCACCGCCGTCCTGTCCGTGGGTTACCGAGGTGAAGAAACAGGGACTACATCATGTTCAGAACCCACGAATTACCTCTTCGTTCAATCACCCACAGAGAAGTCACCGAGCAAAATAAATTTCCCTACGTGCCGAGCTCAAATTCGTGGAGTATCCATTTCGGAAAACGGTGAACTTTGGGCAGGATGTGTGCCGGCAGTCCGACGTTCTCTCACCTGTGTGCAGGTGGCGAACATGTCCGGCACAGGCAACGGACACCTGGAGAGCTCCACACTCTTCCCTGTCGACAGCTCAGCGCACAACACCGAACGCTCCTTCAGACCCTCGCCGCAAAGCGAGGAACACTGAAAAGAGCACACACAAACACATGACGACCCGTGCACAAACTGTACTAAACGTACCCTGGAATTGTTATTTCGCAGTCTCCTGCGGAAATGTTCCATTTGTTTCAGCCTGCCACTGCCTGCGGCATCCGGCTCAACCCGGCAGCTGCGGCGCTCAGCTCCGGAGAGCGCCGGCCGGCTCACCTCCCGCCAGCGGCCGAGCCGCCAGCCGTAGCCGCCACCGCGCGGCCGCAGCGCCGCGCTGGAGCCGCGCGCCAGCCGCTGCAGCCGCGTCACCAGCCGCGCCGCGTCGGGCCCGACGTGCATCGACGGCCGGTCGCCGGCGGCCGGCACCTCGAGCAGCGTCAGGCCGCTGGCGCGGTCGCGTGCGGCCGCGTGCGGCCGCCGACGGCGCGGCCGGCGGCCAGGCCTGCACCGGAGCGCGTCGCAGGCCTGTTCGCTGGCCGGCCGCCGGCTCGGCCGGCACCGGCTCTTGTGCGGGCACCACACGCGCCGCGTCCGCAGCTGGCACGGGTCGTCACCACAGCTCTGCCGGTAGAGGACAGGGGGCGCGACGTCAGACCGGATGACGGTCGGGGCCTGGTCGTGGCGCGGCGGAGACTGGGGGAGAGCACAGGAGGCGGGGAAATGTAGCGGCGGTACAGACTGGCAGAAGAGACAGAATGGGCCGGCAATGCATCGACTGGCGCGGACTGGTGCCAGCTAGAAGACGTTAACATATGGAAACTCCAAACCACTGCCAGCAGGAGGCAGACTCAAGAGGGAGTCAGATGAGCAGTGTACTACGCATGGAGGTACTCGCAATCAGGCATGCGCCTTCAGCGCAGGTATAGGAAACAAGCTAGCTCGGACTTTCAAACTTTCCTTCCCAAGCAACGCCGTGAAAGGTAACGTTAAAACCAAGTTTAATTTAAAACTAACCTGCGCACCTCCGATAATAACAAAACAAAGGCGACAGAACGCAAAATTCTCTGCACCTTTTTAAGCCATTTCTTACGCGTTTTCCCAAATTTTCGCAATCAAGTCGTGTGCAGCGGTCACTGACCTGTTCGTTTTCTAAACACGGCAGATAAAAAGCTGCCCGCCGAACCATGCACTGTCAAAACACGACAAGAAAAGAAAACTTGACTAATCAACAAATCTGAAATTCAACAATGGGCAATGAAGGTTTCGCTGTAACGAAACGGTCCTACGGCCGACAGCCGACAGTTAATTCAACCATACGCCTCACAGAACGATGACTCTGACGGCTTCAAAGTTTGAGCCATTGTCACACACCAGGAGTCAGAGAAACGCAGCACGGATTCGAAAACAACTCCAGTTGATGCTTATCTTCCAACTCTTGAACGGTTTAATGAGATCACTTCAAAGGCATAGTTCCGAGACATGTGACTCGAGCTTCTAACTCCGGCGATGAGTGATCACCACGGCCTTGAAAGCTAAAACAAAATAACAACTTCCTTTCATTGTCGCGGTGTAGGGACGCGACGAAAAGTGGGGAACCATTCGTCCAGGGGCCAAAGGGGAGCCAACCTCCAAAAGGTGAGTGCTCATCTCCAGCAGGGGCGCCATCCATTTAGAATGAAGCTGACTACGGATTTGTGGATTCCAAGCAGATATATCAAAACATTTCTACATTTAGGATACATATATGCGGACACGAGCAGTGCTAAGGAACCAGATGAGGTAAGACACTTTTTGCTTGTTCTCCTGTGACAATGTGACGTTCGATTTCAAACTTCTGGCGCCATTTTTTTCTACTGCTTCGTTTGCTGATACTGGTTTGAAACAGCTGCGTCGCATATGTCTTTCCTCATAAAGACTCCCTTCATGGCTGCACTGCACTGCACTCCATGGCATGTCCCTTGGATGTCTGTGGTAGGTGGCGTCAAACCCAAACGCGGATGCAGCTGGCCACTGACCGTGATGATATTTCAGCACGGTCAGTCAAACACGTCAACCAAATGTGTCGTACAGTCCACAATGAGATGTTTTCGATAACCTTAAAGCCAACCTTCCAAGTTCCAATAATGCTCGCTGACTCGGGCAATGTAAGCGCTTCCTTCGGAAAGCGGGCCAAGGAAAAACGGAAACGAAGAAGCAGAAAGCTACTAAATTCCAACAGCAATACTACTGAGTGGAGGTGCCCGCGGTTCTGCAGATAAGTCATACTGGGCACATAGCATAAGTAACTGCAATACATTCTGGTCGACGCTAAGATAAGCCAACTTTACATGTTTTGCTTCCACTCTAGAATGAAACGTGAAGGCTGTTGCCAAACTTACGCTCACGCCACATGTGTTAGTCATACCTACAAACTGAATCTTTTTTCTCAACAAGGTGACAGGTTTAGTTTAGCACGTCATAACCAGTTTTACTGCGCCATGTCACATGTCAGTTGACCTAAGTCACGTCACCACCAAACGGTCGTCTGGAAGCGGCCTTCAAACTGGAAAGCCAAACGTCAGCTGACGCCGGCCGCCGTCAGCTGGTGCGCCCGGCTCCTTCCATGTAGCTAGTCGCGCTGGTTGACATTACCGTTTTTGGTTCCTTCATCAATCCAAGCCGATCTAAAAATTAATCGTGGTACATCCCAAAATCGTGTCGCTACAACCAAGCTACAATTTTGGGATTTTCTGCATTTTCCTGCTCCTTAGTACGGCTGGAGATTTCCGACAATTACTGGGGGTCCGGATAGGGCATGATCCTGTTTCTTTCCAGTAACTGCCGTAGGTTTAATGTTAAAACTCCTGGAATTTGGCGAGTCTAGACCCTACCAAACCTCCCATGATCTTCCATCATATTGGCCAGGATGCCTCAAGTTTACGCTGGCGAGGTTTTATTTCGCCTCCTTACCCTCTCAAAACCAAAAAGAATAAGGGCACAATTCATGGTCTTTTAAAAACACCAAAGAACTTCACTACGGGTAAGATGCGCCTTGCAAGATGCGTCTGTTCTGTATGGAAAGCCAAGTCCCGTACAGGCGCCTAGTCTGTAAAGAGGGCGCCAAATATATGAGAGGTGCTTGATCTGTACGGGGCGCCTCGCTTGCCAAGGGCGCCAAGCCCCCGAGGGACGTTTGATCTGTACAGGGGGCGCCTGGACTGTAAGGGGTCCTGCCTGGTAGACGAGTTTGGTCCGCGAGGGGCAAATTCTTACAGGTGTCTCATCTGCACAAGAAACGGCGCCCCGCATGTGAGGGTTACCTGACCTGTATACGAGCACTTACCTGTAAGGGGCGTCGTGTCCACGAGGAGTGGTTGATCAATACATGGGGAACGAGGCCTGAAGAACTGATGGTTACTTAGGAGGTACAAAGCCTTTCCCCAGAAAAAAAAGACGACAAAGCTCTCCGGGTTTCAGTATCTCTTTGCGATCGGGCTTAGAAGATATTTTTCTTCGAAACCCAGTTTTGCCGTGGCTAAGGGGGGGGGGGGGCAACACCTCGCGCCAAAAAGTAGAGGGAAATTCCCCCACCCCCTGTTCATACATCCATGTCCAATGCCAGGCATCTTCAGCCATATCGTAAGGGACAGATGGTGGATGAACGTTTTCGACTCGGCCCTTTCGAAATGCCCGCTGTGGGCAGATTTCACCGTTCGCTTTCTATTAAAAAGGGAAGATACGTCCATTTCTCCCTGTCGTGTAACCTTTTACCAAAACTAATTATCGTCGGAACTCGTTATCTTTTTGAACATGGGTTGATGCCACAAACCTGGAAGAACCACCCCTCGCCAAGGAACTGAGGAGTGCGTCTCACCGTGCGCATGCCTACAGGGCATGTTTCATGTTCAACAAGAGCCATTATTTTATGCCCAATAATTACTCCAGCTATGGTGCTTCTCGGGGCCGACACCAAATGTGTTTACACTGAAATAGTTCTACTTGGCAACGAAATGAGGTGTAAAATTTAGGGACCGGCCGAAATGAAACAGCTTTTTAGGGAATGAAATACGGTCGTAAACAAGCTGAATGATAAAGTACTGAGGCATTCATGTCAGTATTCCGAGGACTAATTTTCCTGTTGTCTGCAAAAGTCATGCATGGACCCAGGTACGTCGACTGTACCGCAGCGCACTCCTGTATTGCGGTACAGTGTGTATACGTAATTTATCATTTTGCTTGTGCCTGAACTCGAGTTGAGAGTTAGGAACCAATCATTGAAATATTAGCCTGGATATTTGGATTCGCGGATAATTATAACTTTCAATCGTAAATATGAGTATTTATCCAATACTGGGTTGGCTAGTTCACATCCGAAAGTTTGAGGATGTTAGCATTCGAATATTCCGTTGCAGGACATGAATATATGTCAGTCGCATCATGCATAACCATGCGGAATGGTGACTGGGGCATTCAGATGCAACTCTGTAATTTCTGTACACCAATATGGCTGAGAATAATGCGCGGCAGTGACTAAGAGATATGCCTCGCCTCTCTTCACTCTGAGCCATCATCTGCGCCGCAGATTTTCTTTTGGCGATGCGTGCGTGGCGCTCGAGCAATCTGACGCTTGTTCTGTGTCTGGCCCCGACTGACAGAAACGCCCGGTGGGGATTAGTCAGTGAATGAAGATGGGCATTACCGGAGCGTAATTACCACCCTGTTTACATAGTCTCTACTGCTGTCTGTTGGGATGACTACCGGGAAATGACCGACCACAAATGCGTTAAACGGCACCGTGCGTGCAATGCGTTTTTGCGCTCAAGTTGATTTTCCATCCTTATGCTATTCTTTCATTAATAAACGTACCGCGTACATGTACTGTGGCAACGAAACGTTCCCTATCAGGAGGGGAGGACAGACAGCACTCCGACCTCGGCAGCACTTCCTTCTCTTCCTCTGCATCTAATTATGAACTCACCCAAACATGATTTCAGGGAGGGCACACCCATTTGGAGAGACGCTTCGATAATTAGTAGAATTAACATCCATCCAATGGTTAATGTGAGTACATCCATTTCGGCTGAGTTTCCTTTTTCGGCAACCGGATCCGAATGTTTAACTACGGTGTTTTGGAATTATATCCTAGGTTCAGCAAGTCCGTACACCAGGTCCGTACACCAAGCTCGGCCGAGCTTGGTGTACGAATCTGATCCCTTTACCCGATTACCAGAATTCCAGACGTCACAATTTTGTGACAAAAGTTTAACGCGCGGACGTGGACAACACGGCCACACCAGAGCCAGAGCGTCCTTTCAAAGGACAGTAAATCACTTGCTACGGTGGTAACGAGCAGTACCGAATGCTAAGCGGAATGTTGTCTAGTCAGAATATTGGCTCGAGATGAGGTGGCGGGGAACAAGAGCAGAGATTCAGGCCAAATCACAGATGCAAATATTTCCCGTATTCGATCGATGTGACTACTTCTTATTTTCAATCTAGTGAAAACCTTCCACTTTTTATTCCCAATATAGTGAAAATCTCAATGTTCGGCCGTCGCCTGGTGTTCGGAGCCCTGCGCCGGCCGGTGCCGCCGGGTCTTTTTGTCGCATCTTTGGACGTGGAACGTCACCATCCTGAAAACGCTCCGGTAATCATCCGAATATTCCAACGTACCCAATGCAAGCAGCTCAGATGGAGGAACCGCTGGAACGCTCACAATGGAACAATAATATCGGTCTGGTGTGTTCAAAGCAGTAATAAAAAACCTACAGGCATTAAATGACGCATCATTCCAAAGGTGACCTTACACGTCATTGCTTCCATTCCCCGATGTATTCTCTTCACGACCTCTCGCATTACGTGGCCCCGGTGACGCAGTTGGTACGGCGTTGGCTCAATAAAAATAAAAACAGAACGCCAATGGCAGTTCTGGTAGAGGGAGGAACGCGACGGGCGACCTCTTTACCATCATCTGAGTGCAGTTACTAGATTGTATATGAAAACCATGAATATGACAGCGTGGCAATAGCTCATTCCAGCCCACACCTGGACTGCCGGCAGCTGTAAACCCAATCCTGGACGGTTTCAGTTCGCATTGGAGAAAAACTGTGGCCGGTCGTCTCAAGTCGGTGGCGCAAAATTATCCCTGTTGTTGGGAAGAAATGACCCAAGTGGGATCTGGCCCCACTAACGTCAAACTGCAAAGCTTGCTTTGCACTGTAAAGCAGTCTGAAATTTCGAATTACGTATAGGTATGAGCGTAACATTGTATGAGCGATATGCGCTTCCGTACACGGCAAGGGCTCTAACGGGGATTTTCGTTTTTTTGCCGCATGATGATTTCCATTTCTTTATTTTTACCAAACGGTAATGTTTCCTATACATAATCATACATCTGAGATGCCAAACAACCGAATCGTAGTCACCATGAGCCTTCTTTGTCCTGAGCTGCGGGCAGCCTCGAGAACCAAAGTCCAGCGCCGGGATGATTCGAGCCCGTCTTGCCAGGACGGGAAACCAGCACTTTCCTATCTGCGCTTATCACGCTATGTGGGGGAAGGGGAAGTTAAGCCTCGTTTCTATGTAACATGGCCTACTTCAGAGGCTGATTTGTAATCAAACGTGGGCAACTGTTACGTATTCATATGTAAATACGTATTATATATGGGTAAATTCCCACCTAGCTCAGGGGACTTTTCTCTGTCAAAATGGGGGTAACAAATCCATCGCTCTCTTATGGAAAAGACCATGACTCCCCGACTTTATCTCGCAGAATATGCAGAAGACAAAATCAAGCATGTCCGTAATGGAAAACAATGACCAATGGCAGTATATAACTGATTAACCAGAAAGAACTATGCAGTATGTGTCATAATATCAAGCAATACGAATAGTGAATGGTTTGGCATACGTAAATCTTATACTTACATTAGGAAGGGACATGTTTTATATCCAACAGTTCAAGTACGGATTCCACAATTCTATTGAAATTCACAAGCTGAACAGGACGCGGTCGAGTGCCATCAAAACAATTTATTCCGCTGCGTAATGAAATCAGCAAATTAGCAAGAATACCTGCTGATTTCCAGTAGTGGTAGGCTTTAGTGATCATTCGAGCTCGATGCTCTTGGCTTAATCAAGAGATATGCCACTCAGGTAACCAATGACAACGCTCATAGACCTGCTCATGGTCACGCAGTTCTGCCAACAACTATTTCCTGAATATGTTTCGTAAGCATCAAGTTGTACTCACCGAACGGTCGAGACAGGGACGGTAGAGACAGAGACTTGAATGAGAAAGTTACTGCGATAGCCTTTTCAAAAACATGCCAGCCCTAGCACGCAGGAGCCTCAACATCCGGACGCTCCGAGTCGTTAAATGCAGATCAATATGCAAACTAGCTTTGGGAACTGCCCTGGCGCCTCGTATAACCAAATTACAGTGAAATGTTGATGGCGGCTGCAAGTTTGTTCTCTGAAGTGGGTCATGACTTCACGTCAAGACCCACTTCTTCCTTTGTATGTCCATGTGGACAGACAGTGGACAGACAAACTTTGGGGGATGGAAACAGCTGAATTTCGTCCCAGGCAGGGAGAATGCTCTCGAGACAGGTTCGGTGAAATGCCCCCATGACGCATGAAACGGGCAAAGCTCAAGAGACGAGCGGCAAAGCCGTTCGCTGTCAGCCGTTACCTTGCACGAGGCAGCGATGAAGATTGGTCTGCAGAGAGGAAATGAACCATGCCGAGAGCAGTGGGAATTTCACATTAGCCAGACACAAATTCAGACAAACTGTTACCACTGGCATGCAGGTCTCCACCGTACAAACCAAGCCAAGGACTAGATGATGCCGTGTACTGGGAAGCGGTGAAAACTGCTCTACAGAGAGAAAATTGGTCCTACTGAGAACGGCCTAAATTTCACACCAGCCATACCACGTCAAGTCAGATGCTACCATTAACACAGAGCCAATCCACCAAAAGACACGAACTCCGCCGTTCAAAGACAGAACCTGCTTTGCATGCATATCAAGCTCATTTTTTTCATCCCGACGATTAAATTCCCTTTCATTGGTAGTACAATATGGAAGTAATTGACTTCCGTTGGGCAAAACAGCACACGTCGGGAATTCAAATGGCCCGAATAAAAGCTAGCCTTTGTTTACGTCGCCAGCCTAGAAAAGAGGCTAGAAAGGACGATGCAACAAAGGTTTTGCAGTCCAGAAAATTTTCCTTGTGCATCAACTTGTCGCGTGCCGCGCAGTGTCCGAAACGCCTCGCAGCACGACGGAAACTTCAGCACTGCAGTCCAACAGACAGTCAGACGGAATCATAAAACCATCCATTCCGTACAGCCGAGATCGACCGACAGTGTCCGCCGCCCAGCAGCCAACGCACCGCATCACGCCCTGCACACAAACGTTCAATGCGACTGCATGGCGGACCCACGCAGCGTTCCGGCTGCGGCGCGTCGCCAGCGGCAGGAGCGGCCGCCTCCCCGGCGGAGATCCGCCGTTCCCGCCGCCACCACTCACCCCGTTCCAGGGCGCAGCGCGCCACTCGGCAACGCAGTCGGCCGGCGGCAGCTCGCACGGCTCGTCCAGCGGCGGCCGCGCCCGCTCGTCGCACTCGGCGTCGCTGAGCGCCAGCACCTCGTCCGCGCCGGACGAGCGGACGCAGACCACCGACCGGGAGCGCCGCGCCGGCTGGCCGCAGAGCACGGGGCACGGCTGCCACGGGCCGGCCCACCACCTGCCGGCACGGAGCAACGGACTCGACGGCACGGTGACGAACGAGGACGAACAGGCTCAGTGACACGGCGACGAACAAACGCGAATAGCTAAACGATACGGTGATGAACACAAATGGTCAGACTCAACAATACGGCGGAGGTCGCCGGCGCTGACGGCACGGCGGTCTGCCAGACGGTTTTCAGTGTTAATCGATGGCGACGATTGCACGTAATTGCCGATGAACGCAATCAACTCAATCGAATCTACGAATATGCCTGGCAAATAGCGTTTATAGTGGCAGCGGTGACCCATAAAGTACCTTCGCCGACATGCAATTCTAGTTGGTCATGGTGCAACCAACATGGCTGACTGCCATGAGGATAAGCAGCACGAGTACCATTCCCGGTGCTGAAACGAAGCCGCGGCCAAATTGCATTGCGATTATAGCCAATCCAGGCAAGCCCGTACTTTTTGCCAGCGTAGTTTGTGTTTTCGGAGCGAAGAACCGTCGTCGGAGATTTCTGTCGTCACCAAGGCCACAGCTAAGCCTCACAACGGCAAACGCAATTTCGTGGGGTTCGCTCTCAGAGCCGTCTGGAACGTGTCTTGCCCACTGATTCGAACTAAATGCCCTGATAGCTGCGAATGGCGTAACGCTAGCGGAAGGAAATAGCGAAACGCAAATGGCGCAACTCTAGTGCTAGTCCCTTTATTCGATTTATACGCCTGCTTCAAGAGGATAATAATGATTCATAAATTACCCTACGCACTTAAATGCCTGCAAACATATTCCGCTTTGAGCTATCACATTGCACAATCACGCTCTGCAACCGACATGTTTACCGCCGGCAATTTAAAGGATAGCCAAACCTTAAAAATACAGGAAAACTTCACCATTCCATCAAAGGATGACTGGTAATAGAAAAATCAGTCACGTTTTCACAGCACGTTTCACGGAAAAGACCACGCCGCTGCGGCACAAAAGTGGAAAGCATTCGGTAGTTGGGAGGGACAAATGATGTATCTGCCACGTGCAGTGGCGGCGCCGCGGACCTTATACGCACTTTCAACCAGCACAGCAGACGGACGACATGAGAATACCTGGGAGGACAGTTTTCGGTATTGCAAGGTCTTGACTTGGTCTCCGGGCGGTCTCCGGAACAGTAGATGTCCTCCACGCGGCCGGCCTCGTCCTCGACGCACACTGCGCTGGACGTCTGGGGGCGACGGAGGCACGATGGGAAACTGAGACTCTCAGGAGCCGCCCAAAACCGGGAAACGTTCGGATCATCCCAGTCAAAGGGTTCCACGACACCGACGATTCCGAAAACATCCCACAGTAAAAAAGTTCAACGATAGCGCAAGAATCTGGAGCGTTTTAAATCGCAAAGTGAACAGTATAACTAGGGGTTTGCTGTAAAGACTACGCATGTATGCAAGCAAAATCCTTTGGCGATGTCAATGCCTTTTAAACACCCCTTCCGTTCAATATACACACGGTCAGAACACGTCTGAATGTGCACGCCGTACTTACATAATAGAAGCTGGGTTACGCAAGTTAAGCCTTTCAAAGGATTTGGAGTAGGGATTTGCTGTAAAGACTACGCACGTATGCAAGAAAAAGCCTTTGGCGATGTCAATGCCTTTTAAACGCCCGTTCCGTTTCCTGGGTGTCGCGTGACACAGAAAATAAAAAACCTGTGTGGTTTACAAGGACGCCATTAAATGGGCACGCCCATAGCTACACACGAGCATCTCAACGTAGCCTGCACGCCAATATTCAAAGAACGGGTATTCTTAGTAGGTACCTAGTGTTCGGGACGCATGGACTGAAAATGGCACTGCCTTCCGCAAGAGCCGCCTCGCTTTTCGAGCACCGTGAGCCAGCCCTCCTATGCGATCAAAGATCCCAATGGCAACATACGTTTGGGATCTCTGATCAGCGCGTACCCAAAAGGAGGCAAGGTCAGGCGGCGGATGTGGTCCGTGTTTACTGGCCCGGGCTGCTCGCTCAGCATCGAAGGCAGCATCGCCCGGCCAGTCGTGCGAAGCCGGGCGGCCGCAGGTCCCCAGTTCCATCCCCGGGTGAGGCGGCGCTTTTCGGCGGGAAGTAGCCGTTCCCGCAGAACGAGATGGCTGGATCGTGGGAAAGGTCATGGCATTAACGGGGGGATGGCGACAGCACGACCATACGATGTCCGGACTAAGGCGTGTCGTGGACGGCAGAGCCGTCGGCTGCTGCGCCGGGAGCGACTATTGACGCACAGAAAATGGGCCCACATCCTGGTGAAGAGGTCATTCAAAACAAAGATGGTTTCTTGGCGGACTACGCTTACGAAAAATAAACCGCATCAAAACTATAAGCCTTGGCCTCTTCTCCCGCGTCATACTGAGGCAGCGTCCATCAATTTCTTGTCCACCTAACCTAGCCAATAGATATCATAAACCAAGCTTATGACTGTCCAGTGACAGACCAGCGTGCCAGCTATCGCACAAGCCAAAGCCAATCCTAAATCACCTTCGAGCGCAAGTGCCCACTTCCAGCCACGACTGACACAGTTTCGAGCACTGGCCCACTGAGGCCCAGCAATATAAACTGATCAACCGTCAGCTTGCAGCAATGACCCAGCAGTGATCAGACTTCTGCCGGCTCTGGTAGAGAGCAATGTCAGCTCAACCGCCGACTCTCATGAGCACCGTTAGCTCGCCTACAGACGCCATTCCTGGGGATCGTCAGCTCATCAGCAGCCTGCTGAATATGGTCAGCTCATCTGCAGTCTATCAAGCACCGTTAGCTCACCTGCGGGCTCTGCTACTGAACATCGTCCGCCCTACCGCAGACCTCTTGGTGTTTACCGGCAGAATCTGCTGAGTGTCGTCAGCTCACCTGCAGGCCGCCGCCGCACCGGACGGAGCACTCGGACCACTCCTGGTACCGCCAGGAGAACACCTGGGCCGACTTGGCGCCCTCGTGGCCCGGCGCCGTGTACTCGTACCGCACCCGGGTACCGCTCTTCTGCAGCAACACCTGTAGGAAGAAACATAGAACAGGCAGTGGCACGGATGGGGCCTGGGATCCGTCCAAGAGAGGGTACAAGGCAAAAGCGAGCGTCATTTCAGGGCACGGCTACAGGCCAAAGGCGACTACTGTGTTGGACAGCCACGGGATCTAGAGGAGATCTCGTTACAGCCTACAGGAAGATAACACGCCATAGGGTCTGGAATGATGCCATCTGTTACAGCATCCTGTGTTACGGCACACTGCACGGAGACGACAAAACCTAGAGGAAAACACCAGGCACGATCATCAGAAATAGTTTGCACTCATAAAAGAGAGGTTTTTTATTAGGAGCGAGCCCCAACGGATAGCAATACCTAAAAATGTCACTGCATAACGAACAAAAAAAAAATTGAACAACAAGTAAGGAGTGACAGATACGTGATACAGATACTTATTACAAACACACTCATTCTCATTATGTGACAAAGTCATCAATGCCCTTGAACAAAAAACCAGGAAATCCATTTATGTACAGATATAACTGGTTACAATGTAAAATTGTGCCACTCTTTTGTCCAAGGTTACACTGTTCGTTGACACAAAAACCATAATCATCCGTAAACTTTAAGAATGCACTTAGCAATCCTTTATTGCGTTGCTGGGACAAAAAAAAACTTTATATCACATCTATCATGTTTCATAGTTATTTACCAATCCATTCTTTGCTTAGAATCTAACCAATGTAACCTTCCTGGTGCTGTTGACCTGACCTGGAGTCACCTGAATCACCAAAACTTTTCACCACGACAAAGCACGTCTGCTTTTCAGGCTGTCGAGTACTCAGGGAATTTCAATAAAGATGTGTCCTGTAATCATTCACCGATGATTTGGAATGCTTTGACGCGACATTTGCCTTACACGGTTCACATGTGAGAATGCTAGCTGGGCCACTAAATAAGAGTGTGTTATTTCAAGCTGGCGTCCTTTTGGATTGGTTTTGTTTATACTCTGAAGTCTCATTAGCTTTCGAAATCATAGAGGTTTTTGTTCGTTTGAATTCCACAACAATGAGGCGATAAATGCTTCATTCTCCATCGTTCCGTTCAACGACGGCTGCACGGTACACATCAACAACACAGTGGCAATTTCCTTGTTCCCTCGTCAACACATATCCTGCCTTGTTTTCCCTAGGCTCTATGGCGCCTGGAGCGTGGGCAGTCCTGAACGAAAATGTTTCCTTTCACAATGGCACCAAATAGCCCGCCACTGAGCTGACCTTCAGCACAAGCGGCTCCTTGAGGGGTCCCGGAATGAAGATGGTCTCGTTGTAATCATCCCTGAAGTAGTAGAGCACGGAGCCGCCGGCCCGGTATTCCCCGCTCCACTGGACGAACCTGGTGAAACAGGGCCGCGTGTTGGTTTTGGGCGGTCATCCCGCTGTGCGTTATTAACAGACGATTAATATGGCGGAACTCACCTTATGATTGTTGTCCTCCGGCATGCACGTCCAGTGTTCCACATGTTTGTTATCATTAATCTCTGCGATGGCAGCGCGCGGTAGCTCGCAGACTGGCACACGCATGCAGTGCAACGTCCAGAATGCCGTCAGACCTACTCCCACTTTGGTATCGTCAATCGTTATTTGGCATTCGGCTTCAGAATGTATCCATGTTGAAATTTCCATGGCTAATCGAGACTGCCGACTTTCGTCGTTGAATGCACGGTTACTGAAGACAAACGAAGATTATATATCAATAACTACGTCTCAAAGATTGAAAGGTAACTATACATAACGAGCTGAGTGTTGAATTTTGGCAAAACTGGAGCGGTGGACGACGCGCGCACTTTCACCCATTTGGTTTTCCCGGGAAGAAACACTTCCAAAATGAAAAAACATATACAACAGCGCATTACCCTGTAAAACAGCCTTGTCAGAAACGCTGTCTTCACGGAAATTCTGGCCTGCCTACATGTCATTTCGAAAAACTAGAAGTCTTTTGGCAGGCGTTTTGATGAACAGCGCCGATACTCTCCTATGGTGAATTTACGTTGACGTTATCGGATTACATATGCGAGTTATGAAAGACATTGTTCACCGTGCTGGATATGCGAACTACAGCAGCCCAGTGTATCTTTCATGTGTGCGACAGGTACTGCGCAATCAGGGTGGCCGTACAAACTGCATACTGTACAAAATAACTGTGTAATAACTGTACATAATTTATTACATCCTATTTGCCCCAAGAAAAAAAGTACAACTTGTCTCTGACCGCAATGAACTAAACCAGCGTTCCTAACGAGTTTGTGCCTTTGGCATCGGCCATTTATCGTCATACAAGGTCTCGTTCTTAAGTATGAGATACGACCAGCTCTAACCGCCCAGTCATACAAAAATGTCCACTTTATCACGGTAGGCTTCAGTCTCAGCTATGAAATAGGATGCCTAGCCACGCAAAAAAACATTCAATATTAGTTTTTAAAGGTAGTTGCCAAGAGCAGAACTGCCAGATTCACGAAAATGTGAGGAGGTGCAGTGGACTGGCAGGGAAGACAAAGACTGAGGTTACTTTAATGACACGGGAAAGAAACAATAGAACACATTAAGTTAACGATGTTGAACCTCTTCCAAACTATCCATTCTTTAGACATGTCTGCAAAGTTTACGAGATAACTGTCGCAGCCGTTTCGAAAAGCCGTGGTGGAACACGACGATGTCTGTTCTGTGCCGTGCATTCAAATTCCAGCGCGATGTTGTCGGCGATGAATGACATCGGCGACAGGCGGAATTCTCGACAGTTGCAACGCACCCGAATTAAACAGATCACATGCAAAAGAAACTTGGTCACCAACGCTCCCAACCACCCATGAGACGTAACGGAAGTGCAAACTCTCACCAGTCGGCGTTCAGGAAGTTGCCGTCATCTGACGAGCCAGTGACGGCCAGATGGCTACCTTCCTCGGCTCCCTCCTCCTCCTCCACTTTAATGCTGCGTGCGCCAACGGGCACTCGCGCGACAACCACGTAACCTAAACAACGACAAAAAGCACCATATTCACACGCCTGGTGGACATCCCACGCTCACACAGGAGACCGACAACACCATAACGCGTCTGAAGGCTCTCCTGCCCCGGCCCGGCAGGTTCGGGTTGCCTCGGCGCTCCACACACTCACAGACCAGCTGGCGGCGGGACAATAAAGGGTCGTGCCAAGCACGTCGTGATCGCGGCGTATCTCTGATGGCAAGTTTAACTTCGGATCAGAGTCAGTCGTTACCTAGACACCATGCACAGTCAGGTAGACGGACACGCCAAGCAGAGTCCATGCAGGCACTGCTTGGCATGGGCTTTGATCCATAACACTACTCTGGGAGTATCCTATTAGTACTCTGGGAAACTAATTTGGACAAAGTTCGGGTAAAATGGATAGTATTTCGTCGTCGCAGCATGCCAATAATCGAACAAGAAATACGCATCAGGGCAAATCAAAGACGGTGACCACTCCAAAACCCGCGTCACGGAGTTGTCTTCATAAACAACAGACTCAAGACATTACGTCACTTTTTGAATGTCCAAAATGAAGCCTGAAACGCGTATGTACTACTCGCACAAGTATACGGAAAGCCTCCTTGCTTAGGACAAACACGGCTTCATCTGTACCGTAAGATGAACATCAACGTAGGTAAATCTTCCTGAATTCAAATGATTTCGTGTATCAAAGCCGACAGTGGAACAGCACTACATTTTCATTTCGCACATGTTTGATCTTTCCAAGCCTCCGTATACCAATGCAATCCAAGCACTAATCAAACAAATCTGTCACAGTCAACCAAATCAGTAGCCATGACCTATGGCCAAGAAATGAAATGATTCTGAGGAGCGTCTAGGGCAGTAATGAACTAGCATCGAATGAAACATAACGACATTGTACTCTCATCCCGTCTGAATTAAGAAACGGTGAAGAGCTGGCCACAGCTGAACACCGAAAAGCTAAAACTACAGACCAGTCGTAAAGACGAAGTCAGACCGAACGATTCCGAAGCGGCTGACCACGGCCAGTTCCGGCCACGCACCGTCTCCGTAGCTGGTGGCGAACGTGTCCCTGACGGTGTGACAGAGGCTGCCGTTGCCGTGGCACACCCCGCAGCGGTCCGCGCGCGCCTCCGAGCCGAGCTCGCCGTCACAGCCGATCCCCTGGGAGCGGCACGGACGGTCACCAGCGTCACTACACCGTGACGGGGATTGTCGACGACACCGCAGCAACTGGCTATAGAGGGGGTAGACGTCACACCCCAAGACGGAGATATCAGCTGGTTACAGAGGGTGCAGAAACCGCCATCAATGCACGTGCTTTGGACCAAATGAAACGCGCGTAAACTGAGTGAGATTACGCAGGACCCAGATCAGGCGAGATGGTTGATAATACCTCGAATATTACGCTGCATACAAAAGCTGACCATTTGGCCTCACTGGTCGCACATAAATGACCATCTGGATATCTACTCATATTTCAATGCTATTAAGTTTGCAATGCTATTAAGCTACGCTTCATCACATGGGCATGGAAGGGAACTCCTGCCTACGGTACGGTAGCCTTTACCCTTTGAACGATAAGGTACTGAAAAGAAACAAAAAAACATCGTCTTGTTGGGCAGCGCACACATATTCCGATATATTCGAGAAACTCGCGAACGGCGCAAAAACTTCACCCGCGACGCGCGAGCTAACCACGCCAAATATTAATTAGCAACAGGGCAGCCACTTCGGCAAACGGCCTGCCAGAGAGCGGCGGTCGAGCCTGGCACCGTTCCGCACTCACCATGCACTTGCCGTTGATGCAGATGTCGTCCGAGCCGGGCTGGCAGGGCGTGCCGTCGACCACCGTGTCCGAGAGGACGGCCGTGAAGTGCTGCTCGGTCGGCTTGCACGTCAGCTGGCACGGCAGAGCTGCGCGGCGGGGAAGATGCGAGCTACACCGTTTAACGGATGGCGACCAGTGAACAGACGTGCAGAGGTTCGCGATTTTAAGCCAGAAATAGTCGAGTGATACGAGGATACATCCGGGACGAGTGATACATCGAGTAGTGATATGAGGATACATCCAGGACGAGTGATACATCGAGTAATGATAAGAGGATACATCCAGGACGAGTGAAACATCGAGTAACAGGATTCCCGCAACCATTTTACAATCATCATGTACCGCATGTTACATATCCACCGTTACAAAACAATCTTTAAAGATTTGCACTGCCAAGCGGCCTGTTTCAAGACACTGTTGCGTTTTGGTCGTGAGTTTACCCTGATCATAGACAGGCGTCCATGTGTAGTTTTGACCCTGGTATGGCACCGTGTCGAATTTGGCGCACTGTTGCGCACGGAACGTTGCGCTTTCTTCGGTGCAGACCTGGGGACGGGCAGTGGTGTCATCAAAATCATCGCCACATTTCCCTCCTTATGGCAAGCAGTCTATGCCCTGGCAAAAATGAAATAAAAGTCTTTGAGAGCTGGAGTCTGGCGCGAGAGGATTTTTATGTCTATGAATCGTCGACGACAAAAAGGGAATATTGTCATTCGTCTGAAGAACGTCAGTGAGGCATAAAACTAGTCTGAGGGCATTGCCGACAAAGTTCTGGTCTATCTAGAGCGGCTGCAAATGACAATGCGACTTATTCAAATCACCTCAAGCTGCAGCAGGACTTTCAGCGCCGGAAAGTTTAAAGACACAACAATAGTGTGTGTCTAAGAAAGAAGCCAGCGCATCAAAACACACCAACAAGACTGCGCCAGCTCCGAAGACCGCGGCTGGGCGGCGCGCTAAAATCACAGATCCAGTGCCTACGCGACCATATAGCACACGACACCGCCGGCAGCCCCGCGCCCCACCAAACGTCCCAACAACGCGGACGACAACGAAACGGCATCCCCGCCAGCGAGCCGGGCACGGGCGCGCGCCGGGCTCCGGCCGCCGCCACGACCGCAGCAGGCGAGTACCTCTGTGGAACACGTCCTGTACCGGCGCCGCTCGCCGACGCAGTACTTGCCGCCGTTGGCCGGCACCGGCTGGTCGCAATGGCGCTCCGAGCTCTGCACGCCGGTGCCGCAGGTGCGGCTGCAGGGCCCCCAGGCGCCCCAGGCGCCCCACCAGCCGTCCACGGCGCCCGGCCGGCTGCTCGTCTCCACGCACTCGCCGGCCGAGCACCACTGCGGCAGACGCGGCGCGCGGCGTCACTGCTCGCCCCTCGCCGGCGGGCGCGCCGCCGGGCACACTGGAGTGGGGGTGGGGCATGGACTCGCGGTACCACGGACACGAAACACCGCGAAACACGGTACAGACAAGTCACAACGGTGCGGCGGTCAAAGAACTGGAATCCGGACCGACGATCCGTACATCTGGTTACTCGGGGATCCATTATTATATTTTTTATTGGTAAATTTTTTTCCGGGCGGTCTAATACGGTAATGTTACGGTTCCGAGCCCGTGCTATACAGTTCTCCCACAGATTCTGACTCCTGCACCCGGTCACGCAATTCCAGGTAACGGCCGATTTTGAGATGAAAGTACAAAGTATACACTACACACAATCGTTCAGGGGTCAGCAGGAGCCTCCATTAGGTAGCGCCTGCTGGTCCATGGGCCATATGCCGAGCGCCGGCCATATGTCGAGTTAGTATTGCCCAGACGGTGAGACAGGCGCTCTATCAGCTGGACTACCGATCCGGTGAATGATGTAAAGTTAATGTGATACTGACGCATAACAAATATTTGACGGATAACTACACGCAAATTTTGTTAACGAAAGAATGATTCGTGATGCATGACTGCAAGACGCAGAGATGAAATAGTTTTCTAGCTTTTGAGCTTCATGAAGTGGTAACAAAGGCACTTGTCTGAAAAAAAACTAGCTGAAGACTCATCACGTCCGAACAAAAACAAAATATACACCAAATAAATTGTCCATGAATTTACCTCATCAATCATAACAATTAAAACATCAAATCATCAAGAGGTCTGTATATTTCAGATCGGGCGGAAAAATACGGAGCTGCGTGGCAAAAATTCCGACAAGACATATACGGAAGTCATTTCTGTGCCGGACTGACCTAAACGCAGTCCCCTTGTGTTGCGAATGAACGACAACATAAATTTTGCACGCCAAAGCTTGTGCTAAGTTTGTACTTGAAGTTTACGAAACACATTGGTTACTATAAATCATGTCGACCTGTTAACAATACAAAATATAGCCCCCAAAACACGAAAACCTTTAGGGGATAACAATCATAAATTCACTAACCCTCCAAACGTCAAAAATAAACACTTCTACACGTGGGTGAAATCTCAACGGAGCTGCGGAGGGTATGTCCCCCGCCATTTTCCACACGTGGCATGTGTGGAATGCCACGTGTGGAATGCCAATGCCCCCAATTTTTAAGGTATGATATCGGTATTGCCCACTGAAGACATAATTTCTAGAACTACGAAATGTACCAAATGCATTTTAACCGTAGTTTGACTTGCAACGCCCGAAAAAGTGTTTTTTCCCCACCTTACCTATTCTTGGTGGATTTTCAGTCAACTTGTCCTCACCCAATTTCTGAACCGGCGCTACATCCATGCTTGCACACAAGTGATGAAACATACAATTCAGTTCGTGTCAACAGCGCGGTACAAAATGAATATGTCATTTTGAGCAAATGTCATAAAGCTAACATCACAGTAACAATTTCCAGAACTATATGATCAAAACATACGCAAATGCAGATTAGTCGCGCAATCCGGAGAAAAACTAGAAAATATCTGCAAAAAGCACGTATGACCTTCAAGGGCTTTCGATTAACAAGCATTTTCATTTGAAGTATCCTGCGCAATGGTACCCTGATCACCACATGAAGACCCAACAACCACGCTTCGGATATTTCATCCCAGGACAGATCAAAGGCCAAATCACCTACCCATTGTTGGCTGGCGACTTTCGTATCTGGACCCCTAATGGCCAAAGAAGTTTCAAAATAGCCTAACCAATACGTCAACGCACTTTAAGTGCTTTGCAGAAGGTCTGTGTTTCGCTGATACCGGAGCACGAAAGTTCAGCACAATAAGAAAGATTGTCTGCCGTCCTTGCCGAGCCAATGAGGGCCCTAAAAATAACGGGAGAGGCGGGGGAGGGTGGAGGTGGAAATGGGGGAGGATCGATCACGAGAACGCCAGTGGTTAAGAGAATGCACAGTGCCAAAAAAGCATCACAGCAAGAGTGGTTACAAACCCTGGAAAAAATATTCTACTTTACTGATGGCACACCACTAGCAATGACTTCCAAAAAGATAGGACCAATAAATATGAATGGTGGCGAAAGTACCAGAGCAGCGCTGATACCGTGAAACAACACTTCCCGGTTATTTATTTCACATGGATTCCCCGGTAGTTTTATTAAAGGATTTAAGGAACCATGATGCAGATGCGTTTTATTCATTGTAATCTTTTGGCAATGGGGGTTTCCTCTCATTACGAAAACAGCAGACAAACGTTCCGTGGGAAGTGGCTAAGATAGTGACTTACAAGGCCTGAAACTTACCAATTTTTAAAGGCGATGGTTTCCGTGCGCATATGGCGCAACCGTGCATTAATTTCATTACGACACTAGTGCCCGCTAGTGCGTTAAAATATTGCAGATATACTCTTTTGCTGAATCTTTGGTAACCATGGATAATATACCTTGATCTGAGGGTTTCTGGATGTTGATGTATGCTGAAGACGAGTTTTGTCGCAACTACGTTCCCAAGAACTCGCCAAAATAGCAAAAATATGGAAAAGAAGTTTGTAAACCATCCAACAAAATCAGCAATGCAAAGTTGGAAGACTGGATCATTCGCAGGAAAATTTATGTCGATCTGTGTACCCTGAAAGATAATAAAGTCGCAGTAATTCATCGCCTTTCCCTTGAGAGCCTAAGTACGATAAGAGAACTTCATTCTGTTCAGATCGTCGATCGGTGTTCGCTACTATTTCATTTGGTTAGCTACCATTTCATCCGAATATTCGCCAAATATTCGAATATCAGCCGAGCATTCGAATACTCTTGCATTTCCCGGCAGATTCCGAATAATTATAAAACCTAAATTATACGTAACCAAGTGGAACGATAATCGGGGTATTGCATACCGTTGTTTAAGTTTTTGTGCATCGCTATGGTAGAAAGTAATGCTCAGAATGACACTATTAAGACATACTCCGCCCCTCCCCACCATGGCACGGATCTACCCTTCATGTTTCGTGGCGGTGGTGGTGATCTGGGCCTTAGGGTGCATCGCATCATGTTTCGCGAGGAGATGAACAGCCTCGGGAATAATCTGACATTTGTTCCGTGTCTGGTACCGACGGGCAGCGACATGGAGTCCGTAACAGTCGGCGAGTGAAGCTGACCGGTACCGTGAAGTGCAAATGAAATGAAATGCTCTTTATTCAGTCTACTGAGACGAATGCGGCCAAGTGGCCGGTCTACCAATAAATTAGTGGACATTGTGCCTGCAATAAGCATTTACACATACGCTAACTTTTCATCGTCACGGGCATATACTAGTCCGAAATCGAAGCGAGGAACTGCGGTACCGGAAGTACCTGACATAATATCCTGGCGACTAAAATTCCAAATTTTTGTTACCAGGACGCGTGTTTTTTAACAGAATGTGTTTAGTACGACCTTAACCACGTTTAACTACCCTTTTCGAACAGAAGCAAAAACGTGTGCGTAGACCGCTTACAAAAATCACGTGTTGAGCCCTGGAAATACGTGTTACGGAGTGGTTAGGAGCAACAACGAAGTCCACGCGGAACCTAGTCTTTGTCCTAATGTTGTCTATGGATTCGGTTGGGAGGAGCAAGACAGAACACTTCTGCCACTTTAAAGACTGAGTTGGATGCTTTCCCATTTTTATCCCTCCTCAGACTAATCATTTCGAAGCGCCGTATCGTATGGATCTGGCGGTTTGTTCTTCTGGTTACACAGCAGAACGACTGCTAAACAGAGCGCCGTCTGACACTGACGTCATGCTTCTCCCCTGATTCGGCAATGCCTGGCCGGCGCATTTAGCAAACGCATACCATCACGGCACCAGGCTCCTGTGACTGACTGATCTGGTACGTGACGTTTTCTAGACGACGTAAGACCTGGAAACGCTCCCCGGTTGGTGGCTGGTGTCAACCGGAAAACGGTTTCTTGAGTCCCATTTGGTGAATGTAATAGAACATAACGTAAGATTTCTCGTCCCTTCCAATGCCTCTTAGATCGAAGAATTATGGATCCGGCGTAAGAATGAGTAGTAAAACTGCCGATCACGTCCTGAGGCCGCCAAGGCAGAACCACAAAATCCCGCTGGATTTCAACGTTTAATAAGGGCAGATTGGGTACATCGGTAGGTGCCGCGTTGGCGCGGTTTGCTGCGGTGACGCTTAATACGTACAATTGTAACCAGGGTGAAGAATTCAAATCCAGAACGTCGCGGAAGCTTTTCTGCCGCTCTCCTGCCAACCGGCCAATTGTCACGATCTACGAGTATATTTTCCCGAAGTATGTATTCTTATTCTTTGTTTTTGGAACTTTGGGACGTGACGAATCTTTGCGACAGCATCCTGTCAACCGTTACAGCCATTCTCCCATGCATGATATATATATATATACATATATACATGTATATATATTCAGCCGGAGAGGCCTGCGCAAATGGATCGATATCCTAAGGACGAGGGGACGGGAAGTTGTAGGCCCGCAACAAGTTTTCGGAGATTTTTGTATTAGGTCTATGGCAATGACTGGAAACATTATCTGAAATCCTAGTCAAATAATGTTCCCCCCTCTCCGCATAAGGTCGAGAAAACTCCAGCCTTACTACGTAAATCATGCTCACTGGAACACTCTTTCCCTGCGTTTCTTATTCTGCATGAAGGAGGAAGTGTTCTTGACGCGAGTGGTCACTCGGTTCAAGAGTACTTGCTCCTGGGTGTAAAAACGAATAGCAGGAAAAGAGCAGATATTCCAAAGATCGCGATATAAATAAGCCTCTTCGTCTAAATGCATTTCACGCAAGAGGCAACGGCCAAAATTACAGCAAGTATAAGACGCCAGGGGCGTCCATATTTGTAAATGACTGGGGGCCGAGCCGAGGGCTCGACAACCTAACCTCCTTACAAATGTGGGTTTCTCGACGGATTTAGCCCACTTTATTTTGACCAACGGAAATTTATTGGTATATGTTACAATTTATCAAGTAAAAATTGCATTTATTCCCATATATGTAGGTATAAACATAAACAGGTGCTGGCAAGATAAACAGATACATCGCTTTAGACCTGAGTCTTTATCTTCTGCCTGCCTCTTGTCTACTGCGGCCGTTCTTTTCGTTATTATTGCTCATTTCCCTTTAAAACCGCTGGTGCGCTGCTTGGCGCACCTTTTAAAGCTTTCAGTCTGGACGACTTCTGCAATTCCGTTTTGCAGCCAGCTTCCTGAATTGGCAAGTAGCTTTACGTATCTTAAGCCAGATTCATTCCAATGCTTCCATTTGAAAAGTGACATTGCATTTGGAAAAATGACAGGAATGACAATCTCAACCCAATTTCTATAACGTTCACCAAATGGGCCTTGCAGTGTCATTTCCTGATTAACTGATTGCAACACTGCTATGGCCTTGACGGCAACCAACAATCTGAAAGCATTTCCAGGCAATGTGTCCTCTAAGAAACGTGACACGCTAAATTAACCAATCACAGAGACCTGTGGTCGTACTGGATTGCCTTTCGCAAAGAAGCGCCGGGCCGCCGTCCGCCCGGTGCTCGGCGCCGGCCACAGGGCCGCAGATTCAACTGTAACTTCCTCACACAGTTGTGAATCAGTCAGATCTTTACATGTTGTTCTGATCGCACCTTTTGGGGCCAAATGGCACGAACTTCAAAAGGTTTGAATATTCTATCCAAATATTCGAATGTTCCAATAAGAATATTCGAATCCCAAAACCTACCCAAATTATCTGTTTTAATCCGAGGCCATTGACGCTGTCAACGGCGTTGTGTTTGTGAAAGCAAACATTTTAAAAGACAAATGCAAGATGTACAGCCATCGAGGAAATTCAAAACTCGAGAGAAAACGTGGCATAGACCATGAACACCTGGAAAACGAAGGCCGTTAAGCTCACCGCTGGTCTCACGAGTTATGTATTTATGATCGTCGTCTTTATTTCGCACGTACGTGTGCCTCCCATGCGACTTACGCATGGAGTCATATATGATCTGGATTGTTTTGTTGGTGGGTTGGCATCGGAATTGGGCATGGTCTATACTTTGCATGCACGTCTGGAGGTTCGCGAAGAAAATTGTACAACTGTTATCCAATGCAGGAAAATGTTACCATGCTGATAGGACATGGAAAATCAGCGGAGCTATTTCTATTCGCTGGCTTTGTCACCGCTGGCCTCCGCGTCGCCGTAAGCGTGATAGTCGACTTTACATCGCAACTAAATGCGTCCAAATAAAGAAACCAGGTCAAAACGCTGGCCAAAGGCCCGCCTTTTTTCTCCAAGTCTCGCTCGTTTTGCTTGCTCGACAGGACTGCTAAGCGAGCCACTGGACGTCTCTTTGCCACATCTTGTAGAGTTCAGGCCAGTGGTGAAAACAGGGGCTCCATTCGAGCCTTCCCTCCGCAGATGCACATCGACTGGTGTTGCTCTCCTTGCCACCGGAGTGCACACAGCGGCCGCACACTGACACTCTTCCACATCACTCGTGATTACTTGCTGAACGCCGCATGTAACATCGTTGACTGTCCGCTCCATCAATGGCGGTTGCCTTCCCGCACCTGAGCACGGCACCTCGTTCTCTCTCCATCTCCTCCTGCCTCTCCCCCCCCTCCTGTTGAGCGCTCCTCCTCCGGTCTCTTTCCGCCTCAGCTTGTTTGTCTGCTTCCGCTTACTGCGTCCGCCCCCTTCTGACGCTGAGCCTCCTTTTTAATGGCTCTGTCCTGTCTCTGGCGTTGAACATCCGTTCTGTCAGGTACACTCGCATCCAAAACAACGTATCACCTCTTCGTGCCGCATAACTGGGCAACGACTTAAATGCAAGAATTTAAGCCAGTTTGCGAGATGATACGTGCCAAGGTACGCAACGATGTGGAGGACAAATGAAATGATGGGTAAAGATAACATTTAAAACGGCTTCTCAAAGAGAACGGCGACTGACGACTTCCCCGCAGCCGAATCACCAGTCCTCCCTCATCAGTCTTCGTCTAGTACAGACATCTACTAGGCGGCTGGCGCCTCCCCCCATACATTTCTGTAGGAGGGAGGGGGGAGTGGCCAACCCACTGCGGTCGGTGTCCCCTCTGCCAGTTGCCATGTAAGACGAAGTCCTGATTCACTCGCATATCGTGAATGTCCTTCGTAATCGTCTTTCAGCAGCCTACACTGCATCGAGATCAGCCTTTCAATCTTTGTCACCTGTTACTACTCATGACTTAGTGAGTCAAAACATAACAGAGTAGTGTGGTTTGGCTCTTAGTTCAGATTGGACTAGAGGGGGAGGGGGCCAGATCTTTCAACCTGGTATTCCAGGAGCACCTACATACTACGTTGGTGAAAAATGAAATGACGAGAAAACCCCATATATCTTAATGCAGCCCCAGGACCAATATTTTCTGTTTGTTAAGAGTGATTCGCTATGCGGCGGTCTTTTTTTCAAACCATGCATTTTTGCCTTAAAAATCGCTTTTCCCCAATTGCTAGTTTTTTCATAACCATATTTTATGTGGCTTATGAGCCACATAAAATATGGCCATATATAAGCCATATTTCCCTATAAGCTAGTTTTCTCATAAGTCATCTCACAAGCCTAACCTCGTTTCAACCACACCAGCAACCTGTTTTGATCCCACCAGATGAAAAGTGGTCTTGCATTTTGCCCCAGATAGCCTCACTGACCTTTAGGTGCGGTTTTCGGGCTACAGATGTAACAAGGAAATCATTTTTAGAGAAGCGGAGTTAAGTCCATTAAGGCACAGCTCCGAAGAGACATGTGGATTAGACAGCAATGTGCTGCTGCATAATGCATATGATAACGGTATGCGACATGAAGCCAAGGGATATCGCGCAATACCATCATTTAACATATTGTAATCTCTTCACAAAACCGGCCCCAATAACTAACAACGCACAACTTTATCGAGTTTTGCTTTACAACGGCTTTTTATGTAAAACTGTAGTCATAAAGTTAACTTCCGCAAAACTCGCAGGGATGCATCCCGACTGGAAACGCCAATGACACATATGCCATTACGGTGCTTAAATACTTGACGGGCTGTTTCGGGGGACGCTTGGAACAGCTGAATGATTCACAAGTACAATTTTACATTTTCTGGTGTCATTTCTACCGTACAAATGGGATCATAGTCTTTCTTTACTCCGTTCTATAAACTGACCTGCGTAGCGTGTAGCGAACACGTTTCGAGCAAGGTATGAGAATTTCCGGACAGGATCATCGCGGACAATATGATAAAAATACATGTATTAAATATATGTACATATAATATATGTAGTAAAAACACACCCAAAACAAGTAACAGGATGCTCACAACTTCCCTACTGTATGTTTACAATCGTCGGCAGGTATGGCAACTATGTTCTTATCGGTGCTGATAGCTTCCCAAATCACTAGCGTCTGCAAAGTAATAGGGAGTAGTTACGGCGGTAGAGGCAGTTTCTTGAGAGATACGGGCTCTTGAAATAGCAGCATTGTGAGATGCATAGGAATACCAAACACTTCCACTTGGAAGTACGAGTAATACACGACAGACATCTACACTCTGCATAATGACCAATAAAGTTACATATGCAACTTTTGAACAACTGCAGGGAAAATCAATACTGGTAAGGGATTAGACAATGAACCGACGAACGATGCTTGCAAGAAAAGGACTGCACACATCTGCATCCGGCGTCATGACCAGTAAGCCTAACAACGCAGCATTGGAACAATAACAGAAAAAATCAGTAATAATTAGGATCTCATTTCTGCCATGTCGCCTGTGATTAATATATGCATCCCCGCATCATTGATTTTTAGCCCGCGCTTCTCTTCGGAACTAGGGACGACACGGTTACCCCACAAAATGCCGCATGACGGAATACCGAATGCAAAAATCTTAAAAACGAGACATCAAAAGCAAAATATCGAAAAGGATAAATGTCGACAGAGGTGGGCATCAAACGGGAAAAAACATCCAAGGGCGAAATATCGAATACAGACAAATATCGAACAGCGATATTCATCAAAATGGGAGAATACTGCGGGAAAAATATTGGATGGGCAAATAACGACGCAATATGGAGAATTGGGACAATATGACCATCGATTAACACAAAACGGCAAATTATGAAATCGCAAAATTTCGCGAGGTTATACTTTGCATCATCATATAAGTGACGGGCATCGTGCATGGGCGGCTACAGAATGGCAAACTTTCGCATTACAAAATAAGGAGCGGGACATCATGCAACAACCGAATCCCAACGGATGAAGATTATACCAGGTCATAAATCTGATGGTGAGGTGATCAAGACTACGGCCTGTCAAAATCACGGACAGAATTCAAGTCCCGGTTGTTCGAGATTTTCCCATTCCTTCTTCTCAAGTTGTCATTGTTGTTGGCAGATGTGGTCATCAGCGCGAAACGTCACCGGTTGTTGTTGTTTATTGGTCTTTTCGGGAGAGCCGACTACTGAGGTCATTTTGCGTCCACAACGACGGAACGGAGACCCACGGTATGTTCTACGGTTTCTATATCCGAGACGCTAGGGCAAAACATCTTCTAGCCCACCGTCATGCGTTGTTATCAGTTAGCAGACCCCTGGCAATAGCAGTCACAGCTTGTCCTCAAAAGACCACTGAGAATGCCAGTATTTTTGTAGCAACATTATCTGGTCCAGTGGCACAACCAGGATATTTGTCTGGTAGGTTCAGTTTAGCATGTTATCGCAGCATAAGTGTAATATCAGCATATGTCATTCGTACGAAGCATTTCTGAGGTAACTCTGCTTGTGGGGAAAATGCTGTCTAAAAAACTGCATTTACTGCAATAACACACATATTTGTCTTATATCTATTCCATTAGCATTCGGTTTCTATATCCGAGATACTGTGTTTGTATCCACGACGACTGGTGATAAAAGCATCGCTTAAAAATGGATAGTCGAGGCATTTCTGCAATTACTTCGCATATGAAAAATGTTACATCTCCGACGTAAACTTCATATTATATTTTATGATTTCGAGCATTCACAATGCTCCCCCTCCAGTTAATGAGTTTTACCTTGATTTGGGGGGGGAGGAGGAAGCTGGCGACTCCACTGTGGGCGCTGAAACCTCCCTGGCTAACATGTCAGACGGGGCCCTGTCTGACGTCGTGCAAGGTCATCAAAAGTTAGCTGTTTTCTCATAGCATTGAGGGCTCGCCAAAACATACGCTCTTTTCCACAGACGAAGTTTTGCGACAATGTGATCCGGAAAATGGAAGAAAAAATCAGAATCAGGTAACAATATGATTCCGTGTAATTGGTTTCAATGACCTCATTACCACTTATAACAAGTTCTGCTAACTTACTAACCACTTTGCCACCAAGCGGCATTAGCACGATTACTTCCTTCACATAAAGTGCCACACGCGCTTCGATAGCATTCACTATCCATACCCGTAGATCCAGCCCATAATAAGTCATTTCTAGGGTTTAGTCCGGCCTGTGACGTGACAATGCATCTACAATTTTGAAGACTGTAATAACGTTTCTTATCATATTCAACGACGTCCTTTTGAGGTGAAAGAAATGCGCCAAATGCAGTTTGTGATAAAGGAGCACGGAAACCGCTTACCGCCAAATGGTCCAGGGCGGCAAAACGCAAAGGTACGAAGCGAGTAAAAGACGTTTTTCCTTGTCACGCGACTAACAGCGTTTTTTCAATTGTCCTTAATATCTTGAGCTTAATGAAGGTCAGTTTTCTTTGCATCTTGTCCCGCGTCGGCACGGGGCAAACAAAAAACAACGCTGGTAGACGATGGAAATGGAATTGTCAGAACATAAATCACGTCGCTTTCCATTACTTTCTGCACAAACACGATAAGATTTGTGACCAAACTAACTTGACTGTGTTTGCCAGCCACACATTTGGTTTTCTGACAGGCGAAGGTGTTTTTCAGCGGCACTGATAACAGGGAAGGCCACATTTCCCGCGCGTCAAACTGCCCGACTTACGTGAAAACATCGCCCAAGAATATCTCAGTAATAGTGGCGTTTGGATATGCACTACGCAGCGCCACTGTTACATATGCCATTTTGCTCAGACAAGATTTGGATATGAAATCTGAAGTCCACAACTGCTGCGATCCACAAACAAAATGTTGCCACCATAAATGTTACAAATGTTATGCCTATAAATGTTGCAACTCCAGCCTCCCCATATTTCGGACTACGGCTAATAACAACACCTTATTAAGAAGGGCATGCTGGTTACTTTTTACGCAAAGTTTATGAACACTGAACTGCCCGGTTTCCGATAGCATTGGTTTCGAAACACTCTGACCTTTGACATCTTTGGTTCGTTTGGGCTTGGCAGGGATTGTCATAAATGGCGGCAACGTGCTCTTTCCTGGAGGTTCCTGTGCAAGCAGACCCCGTTTCTGAATGCACTCGATTTCATTCTGCATTTCGCTTTGATGGTATGATTTTGGTGAATATCTCTACGCCCAACACAAAAAGTGAAAACATGGGAAATAACCATTCTGCTCTTTACCCATGAGCGGCACACCTACATTCTTCTTAAGCGCACACGGGGCGCTATGCGACGCGCTGTTCAATTTCTTTGGCGAAGATATCCATTTCGAATCACTCTCCCAAGATGGCCAAAACGGCTCTCTGAAACCAAGACTCCTTTGACATCGAAATGTGCCGAGTTTTCTGCTTGCGAAATCAAAGGGATAAGTGGATCCTGGGTTTTAGGCCGCGCGTGCGCGATTCATTTTATATGGCTGTAAACTGAGTCAGCGACTACAGCCGGCATTTCATTCTTTTGTCATAAGTCCGCGTTAGGACATGCAGTACCTCACCAAACGACCTCACAAAAGAACGGGATACACGTCGATATCATTTTCATCGTGAAAAGAAATCAAGAGCCTCTATACAATACTGAAGTGGAATCAATACGGGGTTCAAGAATGAGTGCGTCGCCTGCTTCCAGGCAGCGAGGAGCCCGAAACGTGGGTCGGAGCCGTTGGGCTTTTGGTACGAACAAAGCACGGTAGCTGAGCTGCACCGTGATGCTTACTCCGCGTTGCTGCGATCTCAGGACTGCCAGCACCCCACCCAATCCTTGCAACTCCCAAAACCGCTTCTGTTACCACTGCTCGCGCGGGGCTCGTGCCGCGCGCACTGATGCGGGCTGTGTGCCATGCAACTGTTCCTTCAATCATCGTTTCAAGTTGACATGTCTCGAGGTGATCCAACCCGTGCGCAGGTCAATCGCCTCAAGATCCTCGACCTGTTCCGGGGAGTTTTCTCGGCAACCACGGTCATGGCTGCCGAGAGAACTCGACGGAACCGCAGTGATGTTTGACACTGCTTGCGTTTGCCATTTTACGTGTTGTCCCCACGGACAAAGAATCGCCCCTGACGCGCACAGCATGTGCCTACGGCGGTTAGCAGTGCGACGAAAATTAGCAGATGAGCTGGTGGGGCGCGACACCTTTGAAAGAATGACGACCGCTATTTCTGTTGCTGCTACTACTATTATTGCCATTAATTTTTAATACATTTCTATATATTTTGTTATTTATTTGTCCTTTTATTTATTAATTATGGCAAGTTATTATTATAATTGCTTCTACTACCAGTAGCAGTACTACTGTACTACTGCTACTGGTAGCAGTACTACTACTACTACTACTACTACTACTACTACTACTACTACTACTACTACCACCACCACCACCACCACCACTACTAATACTGTACTAGTATACTACTAGTGTACGGTATATAGTGTACAGTACTTCTAATATAGTATACTATACCAATATATATATATATATATATATATTGTATACTAGTATAGTATATATAGTATACTGGTATAGTATACTATATTACAAGTATTGTACACTGTATAACGTACACTAGTAGTATACGAGTACAGTATATATATATGGTATTGTATACTATTACAAGTACATATTGTTCTAGTATACAATATATATATATATATATATATATATATATATATATATACATATCAATTTGTGCTCATTATTACTACTAATTAACAGCAAATAAACGAGCAAAAGAAAAATGATACTTCTATTTTTGCGTGGGTCATGATACGCGCGGCAACGGCTCGAAAACGATTTTCTTTTGCACTCATAATGACCGAAGTTGAGGCTTTCTTTAGCTTTTTAGTTGTCCACTCACCTACAAACATCTTGCCAGCAACAAGAACATTCAGGCTAAATTGAGTCAATGGCGAAAGCACCAAGTTCTGTAGCAACTGCTTATTATGGTCATGCTGCAGCTATTGGAGAAAAATCTGTTTGTTACTGAAAAATAGGGGAACAAAAAGTCCGAAAGAAGAAAACACACGCCGTAAGACAGGAACGAAATTACGTACATCTGACCAAAGTTCTGGGACGCAGGGCTCAGGGGAACGTAATTTACATGGGCGCCTGGCCCTGTCTTTAATGCACCAGCGCTTTCGTTAAGCATACAGAGCATTTTGAGAAGAATGCATCTTTGCTAAGGACGTAAGTAAACCAGCAAAAATTCAATACAGAATATGGAAGAAATCAAAACGCAGTGCGAAATCTGAACAGAAAGAGGAAAAATATCCAGACAAAACGTGGCCTTACAAACGCCTGGTTACCGCTCATAAACGTCACCGGGAAAAGAACAACGTTCGGTCGCTTAGGTGAACATCAACAGTCGGTTGCTGAAACATCGGCAGAAGGTAGTCGTGCTGCCAAGAATTCTAGGAATACGCGTGTAGAATTATACGATACCAGCCTCAACAACGCCGTGCCGCGCAGACAGGCGTCACTTCACCTATTATACGAGACGGACAACTACAAACGCAACATGACTGCATTACATCGAAGATACCCAGGTTTTTTAAGGTAAACGATTAGCAACTGGCAAAAAATAAGCACACATTTTTGCGCGTCTCGCGAAAGTTTCGCGGAGTAGTTTGACGACATGAATGTTTGGGTTTCTGAGTTTCTGGTAAAAGTTCGGCACTGAGTAAACCTTTGCGAAGAATGAGAACATTTCGTATAAAATGGAAATGCAAATGCTTTTTACTTTGATTACGAAAAGATTCAAGTTCAACCAAAACATCTGCAGTGTTGTACGGCCTTGCAAGTCCAGAACATCTTCATACCACGAGCTCGCTGTATATAATGCGTTTCGCGACATGTTAACCCGACATGCGCTATTTAGCTAAAATGAGCGGCTCTAAAACTGACAACGACCAAAGACCATTATTACGAACGGAAAGAAACGTCCCAAACGGCAGTTTTTTCACAAGATTATCGTCCTCGAACCAAAAGACGACGTCTTCGTAGCCGAGATGCAACATTCCATTTGTTCTGATAGCTTCTCCGGCGTCGGGAATAAACGTTTTGCGTTGGCCGGAGATTCCTGATATAAAGTGTTATATAAAAGAGGCCACCAGGCCGACGGTCAACACTAGCCACCCATCAGAGCCACACAACTCACATGTGACGACAGGCCACAGCCCGAGTCGTCCAATACCTTCACGATGAGCAAAAGCTTAAAATATCAGGATGAAAATAATCAAATGTGAGTGTCACAAAAAAAAGGAAAAAGAACACCACACAAACAAACGCAAATCACATGACAAAAATCAGGAACAAAGACTGTCACCAAAACCAGGAACAAAGGAAAGCACAAAAATCGGGACAAAATAATATCACTCTCCAGAACTTCCAACAGACAGCGAAACGCCGAAGAGCTCTACATCCTTCACGGACGACACCAGGACCACTAAATCACTAATTAGCCGGCCAGCGCCGCGGGGCAGAATAACTGCCCGCAATCAGCTGTCGGCCGCCGTGACAGACGGCCTCCGTCGCCCTCACCGTGGAAGCGTTGGCGCCGAGTCCGTCCGAGCCGGCGGCCGAGGCGGCGGCCGGCGTGCAGCGCGTGCCCTCGGCCGCCGGCTCCAGCTTGGTGACGCAGCGGCCCTGCACGCTGCACCACAGCGTCTCGCAGACGTTGCCCATGTCGCAGTGCGAGGCGGCCGGCCCGTACAGCAGCTTGCACTGGTGGTCGGCGTCGTAGACGGCGCCCGGTGGCACCTGCCGGCCGGCGACCGGTCAGCGGCCTGGCACGGGCAGGTGGCAACGGCCGGACCAGGTGAGGATTCAACGGCCAGAACGTAACGTCCCCGTGTTTTACGCTCTCCGTTGGAATAAGCTACATTGCAGTACGAAACAGACGTCTGGCTACTTAAAAAATGTACGTAAAAGGCTCTATGAGTTTGGCAGGACCTAAGAGTCCGTCGGACTGTATCCGCGCTGCAACGTGCCGTAAACGCGGGCCCACCGGACCAAGCCAAAGATCCGAGTGCGACGTTCTCGGAATTAAGGCCACAGACGGGAAGTCATGGGAAATTAAAATCCTCGGCTCATTTTCACTTTAATCTGGGAAGTGACCCGTGCCAGGCCCGGCCTCGTTGGCGGCTATTTTTACCTGCGGGTACCTGTACTCATGGTCGGTGGGCTGGTCGTCAAGGCAATGTCCCCAGTCGCGACTGCAACCGAACGGCACCGGTCAAGGCGACATAAGCAATGAGTGAACACAGCTAACAAATACTTGAAACTTTGTCCCATAGGATCCTGCACCTGCAGGCATGGTCAGTATCCTGACAAAGGTTAGCAAGTGCCTTTGTGGGGATTTGTCAGCCGAATGAACAGTCCGTTAGGCAACAACAATACTAAAAAAAGAACAAGTCGTTTACAATGTTCACTTGGTATACCTTGTCCTGCCACTTTCTAGTCCAGCCGCTCGCATCACAGTGCCACACGATTCTACACCAATGGGCATGTTGGCACAGGGCAGCAGCGCATCACAACCTGAATCAGGGTCACAGGACCGTCCAGGTGCCGTCATGCAACAGAAGTCTAACGAGCTCCGTCGATGACTGGGGTCCGTACCCACGTGCCAGACTCGGTGCCACAAACTTCGGGTAAAAAATAACGAGATCAGAACGCAACGAGACTGATGCCACGTTGTGACTTCATAACTATGGCCCGGTGCATGGTATAAAATCGTTCGAGAGATGACATTACATAAATTCTGTGCTGATGATTCCGTGGATGTCCTCATACCTTCGTCCGATACAAACTTTATGTGTGGTCACCAAGCCCAAAACACTCTTGCGGGTGTGATCTCGTATCGCCGGGTCTACAGACCAACACGGTACTGAATGATCGAACTTGTCCCAGCCACGTACTGGGGAAATTTGCAGCGCAGTTCAACAAGCGTACCGTGTTTTTGCAGCAAGATAAACTTGCGTAAAATCTGAACAAAACTTTGTCTCGCAGTTTGTTTAATGGACGACGTCTGACAGAAAACTCACAAAGGTTTCCATTTCAACAGAAGTGAATTAACGACAAACAGGAAAAAGGTTGAAATGTTCCGGCGCAGTTTTTCCATCAAGACCTCATTGCGCCGCTACCGTCTACTCTTCAATACCCGCGCAATTCGCATCGGCCGGGCTTCAATGGCGCTGATTGTGAGGGCCGGGCCGGGTCGGCCGGCCGCCGGAGATTGGTTTGTCTCGCCGACAGCGCCGCGCCGCCAATTTGGCCGCCGCCGCCGACACGACGGCGCGGACGGCTGTCGAAACCAATCGCGCCGAGCCGCGGCGCCGATGACGGCTCGGGCGTCGGTCGCCGGGCGTCGAATTTCGCCGGCTCGCTGTCGGCCGGCTCGCCGGCCGAGCGGCTCCGGCTCCGCCGCCCGCGGGCGGGCCGGTCCGAGTTTTCGACCGGTCACGGCCGCGGCCAGTTCGCCCAGAAGCCTGGGCTCAACGCGACCACGCGCGGAGGACCGGAACCAGCCGGCCATTGTGCGCGAGTTGGCGCGACCGGCTACGACTCCCGGAATCCGGCGGGGGCCGGCCGCGGACGACGTCCGGCGCCAGCACGCGGCTATCCGGCCGACCACAGGTCGCGTCGATGCAGGAGCCGCCGCGACAGCTGATCCGGCCTCAAACACTGCCGCCGCGGCCGTCCCGACCACTTCCGGAGCCGATCAATATTCCGCCGCACCACCCAGACGCGCGACCTGACGGCACCAGGTCCCGTGACTGCCGCCGGCAAACGGACGGTTGAAACGTCAATCAACGGTAAATCGGGTGGCGCTCTAGAAACGGACCGCGTAACGAGAACGGCTACGGCCCGCTAAGCATTCGCCCGGTCGGAAACGAATTTCCGGAGGACACAACGTGCACAGTTGAACCGAGGCAGTACGGCCGTTTTCGACCCCTCCCCCAACGGAAGAGGGCGGCTATCTTACGGGGAATCGCAGACAGCGATGTAAGACATAGCTGTGTTCAAAGCCTGCCTATGGTGATTTCACGTGACCAGTGACATAACTCTGTCTTTCTAATCTGCTCGCATATCTGTTGAAAGCGATTTCCTTGAAGCAAGCAACAGGCGAGCGCTTCTGAGCAAGCAATTAACATGTCCCAGATCTTTCTGCACATACCTTGCCCATTTTCAGTGAGGTCGACTTAAGCCGGCATGACGGGAGAAAAGCTCAGAGGCTTAGAGAATCATGCGATAATTACGGGGTGACAGCATTTTTTGTCAATCGCTCGAAAAATTTCGTATGCCGTTCCAATGGCAAGCAAAAACGGAACCAGTACCACCTGAGCCAAACCCCGCCTTCTCATTATTTTTAATCTTAAACCAAATTACATTTACGTCCTCCAATTATTCCGCCAATTTCAAAACAAAGTCTTAGACCGTATTTATACTTTCCGAACGTTTGTCTCATACCACAGGCAGTTAAAGCCCACTCCAAAATTCCTCGTCCGAAAAGCTGACCCAGTTTAACGTTCCCGATCCTTTCATATAGCAAATCCTTTGCGCCTCAGCTCTTGAAAAAAGAGTCAAGAAGTCAGTCAGCCTCAATGTACATCTCTTTCAGCCCGGACCGCACACCACCGAACCTGAAAGACGTCAGTTCTCAGGCGAAAACAGCAAAGGGACCGAAACGCCAACAGTCTAAAAAACAATCTCCGACATTTGATCCGGCCCTTCGTCTCCGCAGCTTTTTGCTAACTTGCTCGCAAAATCAGCGTCACGAGCAACTTCAGGGTTTCCACACGGCGCTCGCTCGAAGGAACTTTTTGCGTTCTTTTTTAACGTTTAAAAAACATATTTTTTACTTTCCTGTTTTCCACTCCACAATTACACTACAGATGTATCTAGTTCCCGTATTTTCCGCCAATATAAACCTCACCTGATGTATAATCGGCTGTGTTACTAGATGGCTTGATTGCCTCCAGCGTAACGGAAGGCACACCGTAAGTTCTAAGTAATCAAAATATGCTGAGTTAAGTCTAAGTTTCGCTTGAACACCATTAAAGGTAATACGCGTACCATCCTCTCCCAGCGAATCATTCGAATGACGAGTCCCGCACGCATGCCATCACGGGCGTAACTTTGTATACCTTGGTATGGAGGTTTGCATACCAAAGGCAACCATTGGTACGGAAGTCCATACCATTATCTTCGCCCGTTCATGTGTTTTTCTAATGTTTATTGCAATCAAGCTGTAGGAAGCTCCCGTACAGGAAACTTGGCACGAGGTTTTCCTGCATGCCTTTCCCTGAACGTTTTGTGTTTACTTTGGATTCTATTCGAGCAATAAAGCTTGCTGGTGCTGTTTATTGGTGTTTTCGGGCGCGCCCACTACTGAGGTCATTTTGCGCCCATAGCAAGACGAGCAATAAAACGCGAAACAAAACACGAAATGCTGTATAGCTATTGGGCGCGTCCTGAATTTACTTTGCCCGCGATGCTTTACAAACAATTTTTGCAGACTTAAAATCTATTTGTGTTTGTTATGTTTAATTACATCAGGTGGAATGAAAGACGAAGCTCTATTACATGCAAACCTAGTAATTTTGAACGTAACTGAAATATAATAAAAACATGAAAAGGCATCAGAACCAGAGAGTCTTATGGCATTGGTGAGTTCGATGGCAGAACCAATGACATGTTTACCCGACTGCTTGTTTCAGACATATAGGAATCAACTTCTTGCGCTTTGCCAGGCAAACTCGATATCGGTCAGTGACATAATTTCTCGCAACTCGCTACGCTCGTGCCAGATATTGTGTCAACGACATCTAACTAGAACATTCCGTTTCCCTAGTGTCGTCCAAGAATATATATATAACACGCATTAACCGTGTCGCATTTTAGGGTTTGATGAATGTGTTTCCATGCCAAAATTTGTCTTAATTCTACACCCATCATGCCGCCCTCTATTCCCATCCTGGCGAACTTACTGTGTTCTGAAAACCACACTGAACATAAGCCTATGTCATCGTCCTGAATTTCGTAAGCCCCATTTCATGCTGGAAGGGCCAGGACGACCTTCCAGAAATGATTGCCCATGGTACTGACAACGTTATGCCCTGGCCTTGCGTTCAACTCACAAATGAAAAATGATCTCTAGAATGGGTGGAAAAGACTCGCCCATTTAGTTCAGGGCATCTGTCTCGCGACGCAAGAAACCTTCATAACCGCAGTGTAGAAGTCCAAGTCAGTCACTATCATACCTCCGCTAATTTGTGGTTTCACCACAGTTTGTCGCTTAACCTATCCCTTTTCTCGTTCGAGATGAAGTGGAACATAACTGTTTTTAATCTCCTGAAGAAAATGCCTTCGCCTCCTTCAGGAGGCGAAGGCAGTGGCGTAAACAAATGGGTCAATTCTGGTAAGAGAAAAGACTTAACAACACTGATTTTCCCCATCTCGAATCAGATTACGTGCATTCCATGCTTGGATGGTTCTCCTCATAGCTTCTAGCTTGTCATATTAATTGTCGTGGCACATGTTATCACTGTCGTTCTGAGAGGCAATGCCTGATACTTTCATCTTCGTCACCCACCGCAGCTGCAGTACAGGACACACGCGAGCAGCTTAAGGACCTCCACAGGGCACTCACTCGAGGAACTTGGTGATCTCGCGGCGAGAGCACTTGGACCAGACGACGGGGGTGACGTCGTTGACCAGGTTCGGCGCCATCACGTGCTGTCGCAGCCCCTCCGGCTGGTCGCAACCGTTGCCCGGTCCGTCGTGATTCATCCCGAAGCTGGCAGTGAACGAGGAACAGGTGTCAGCTTCACCGGGTACCTCGGGACTAATGACAGTGACGCAAACACAAGCCGTGTCGCAGACAGGCCGCGACGTGGACCACATGCTAACACGAAATGCAGCAGTGTTTTGTCGGGCTGCGAAGGACGGAACCGCGGAGATCCATACAAAAGAACAATTTTCGTTGAATCTGGGCACGAATGATAAGGCCGGTTATCAGAACAAGACGAGAGAGGAAGATCGGCTGTTGGCACATGATGGACCATACCATGTTACAACGGCAAGGATAAAGTACAGATTAGCCATTGGTGCATGCTGGATCACAGCAGGCTTCAATGACAAAGAGAACCGAGGTAAAGACCAAATATTGGTACATGATGGATATCAGGCGTAGGTGTACGAGCGTCTCAGAAAGTGGGGGTGCCAAAAACCAATTTTGAAGTCGATTCTTTCCATGCATCGCCATAGGGTTCATGTTCAACATTCTCGGAAAGTGGGGGTGCCATGGCACCCCGGACCTCCCCCCGTCCTACGCCTGTGATGGTTACCACGGCATCTAGATGCAAACAACAAATCGGTTTTTGGTGCTAAACAAATCTTATCAGGCATCAATACTACGGTTTCTCGCGGTCAGCCGATTGGTTATTTTACCCGTCATTCCACACTGATCAAGATTCGAGCGAGTGTCACTCAGCACTAGAGGCTGCACCACAACTTCAGCCTGAACGTTAATTGCGGAACAAAAGCTCTGATCGCTTTTCATAAAACGGGCATCTTTGGCAGAGACTCTTGCAAAACTGTTACATAAAATGCAACGAATGAACTGAAAAGTTTGGAAATTAGCACGGTGACCAGAAGCTGAAAATACAGAACAGTTCGACATAATCTCCAGACAGCCTCATGGGACGGTCCAGGAAAGAACTGCAAAATTAAATTAACGTTCTGTGAATAATGACTTACTGAATGAGGAAAAAATCAGTGCGTGATGCATACGAAAAAAGGCGGCGATAACGTGATTGTAAGGCAGAGGAATGTTTCAACAAAGTAAAAGCACTGTGTTCGGAGTGTTGAGAAGGCAGCCGACGATGAGATTTGACAAAGTCCTGTCTCCACATTTGAATACCGTCGGATGGTTGTCATGGTCCACGACATTGCTGTGAAACTTATGTCCGCTGGATGCCTAAATCCTTCAACTTTCTGAAGTCGCAATAATCTCTTAGTTCGAGGGAGACAGTTTCTTTAAAGTTCCGAGCCATTAAAACCACGATTTGTTTAGAAATCCTGAAGAGCACGAGGTAAACAAGCCGTGAAGTACGAACACCAGACACCATGAAGAAACAGCTGAATATGACTTAGTCACCGAAGCCTTCCACTGGCGTTACAGGCAATTTCTAGAAAATAATTTAATTAGGGCAAAAATGGTCTTGATCTATTTCTGGTGTTTAGACAAGATTACGAAAATACACAACCTTCTTTATTCCAGGAGAAACTTGGGTTTACGCAAAAAAAACTCATTTACACAGCACTCAACGTTTCAGCCATACACCATCTTCTGTTATTTAAATGGCCTATGGTTGAAATGTTCAGTCCAATGTCAATGCATGTATTCTGCGTGAAAACAGTATCTCCCGGCATAAAGAGGTTGCTTATTTTCATATTTCTAGGAAGCACTATAAAATCAGCACAACAAATCGGACAGTGCTACATGCACCTGGACACTTTGATGACGTACTACAAACACAACAAGTGGCATTTAAAACAGCTCGCGATCCCGAGGTTCATTCGCACAGACCTACCGCTGATTGCACTTTTATCCACCTTCGGCCGCTCAGGCCTATCTCAGCCAGCACACCGTTCCTGGGCAACGATCACCTCCCCGTGATGACCCGGAGGAGTGTTCAAACCGCGCGCGCGGCCCGGGCCGGTCGCGCTCGAGGCTCACTTGTGTCCCAGCTCGTGAGCGATTGTGTACGAGACGGAGAGGCCTGTGTCCTGGTTGATGTTGCAGCTCCGACTGGGCTGACACATGCCGGCCACCTCGGCCAGGCCCAGCGTGTTGCACGTCTCGTTCTCCCCGCAAATGTTTCTCCTGCCGGAATGAAACAGGGTGACGCTGTCCGCGAACTTGGACGCGGGGAATCTCGAGTGGAAATTAAGTGTTGGCGGCATCAGTCAGCAGTAACTGGTTATTTCGCGCATCTGTAAGGCGTTGCACAACGCATTTACGTAGGTACAATTTAGGCTTCTGCACTTATTGTTGCTGTCGGAATATTGCAAGCGCCAAATATGCCGTATATATTACATTCAAACTACATCAATTTCATGTTTCGTAAGTAGCTACTAGACACAAGATTCACGACATTGGTGCAGAAACGTTTGAAAAAGCGCTTGGGGAGGAATAACCATCCAAAGTATGAAGAGTGGACAGACCAGCAATACCAAACGGTACACGCACCCTAAAAAGTGATGCGGACATGGCACCCGCCTCCGCTTTAATGTCTTTGAATCACGATAAATGGACGGACTGAATTAAAAACGTTTTAAAAACAGAGACTTATTGTAGCAAATGAAATGAGACGCTGATCCGCACATTTCAGATCACATGGCAGCTATCGCTTACAAAGAAAACCAAACAGGAATGAAAAATGGAAAATATATGTAAGAAAAAAAGTCCCCGTAGCAGAACAGACCAGTGAAAGCGTGCGCGCACACAATCCGTCACGTTTCTATTTGGTCCGTGTTGAGCGAACTGTGGCGGTCCGCGGTACCGCCAGGCGTTCCGGCAATTTTACTGACCTGGTGAGCAGCACGGCGACATCATGGTGATGAGGGTGGCTCTCGCTGGAAGGGTTCATCGTTATCTGCCAGCCGCAGAAACTCTTCAGCGAACTGTCGCCGTCTTCGCTGATGTTAAAACGCAGCTGCAAATCATTTCCTGGAGCTGAACGACCGGTCAAGACGGCAACAATGACAGCGACCGAAGTCCATAGATATGCGTAGGAGATGACCAAGAACGGGCAGAAGGTTTTCATTTTATCTTGTACGACAAACAACACAGTAACATGATCTTTTTTTGGTCATACCCGTACCCAGTCTTTTAAACAGGGTAAAAGTGAAAGAAATTGTCAAAGCAAACTGAGTTCCTCCAAACTAGATCTTACAACCGCAAGTCACAGAAAATGCATTTACTGTACATGAGTTGACCTTCAATGTAATGTAATGAAACTCAAGAGACGAGTCAGATTGAGCACGACTTTCCACGCGTCACGGAGAGTCACAGCATGGCAGCGCCGGTGAACGCTGCTGCTCTCATTTCTAAATGGCTTTAATATTAAGTTACCAGCGCCGCTAATTAGGACTGACAAAATGAAAGCGCTGAAATGTGACGGAAAGGTCGGCACCGGGTGCCGCCAAGGCGAATAGCGTCCAATAACCGGGCCGCAGCTAATAAGGCGACCGCACTGTTCCGGCAAATCCTGTACAGCGAAGCGCGTCGTCGCCTGACGGTGCCAGGTCTGCCCGAACACTGCCCGCTCTGCCCGAACACTGCCCGCTCTGCTCGAGCACTGCCCGCCAGCTCTCCCTGGATCAGTCCATGCTCCCATCAGTGTCGGCGGCCGCCAATGGCCACCGACAAACCAGCACTGACACGCGGGGCACCAGCAGAGCACTGTGGGATAGCCGCCGGCGAGGAGCCACTCTTACGGAAACAGGACGTATCGCCAGGCAACCTTTTTCCCAACAGCCTCGGGCGAGGAGCCAGTCTTACGAAATAGGACGTGTCGCCGGGCAACCTCGGGCAACCTTTTTCCTACGGCGAAATTCTTGGGTTTTCCGTTTGTGCCTATGCCCTAAATATGCTGTCAGCTGAAATCAACTATGCTTCGCCTGCGGCGATTTTTTTCAACCCCGATGACACCAATCAGGCGCAAAACATGGCGCAGATTTTGCTAACCTTAAACAAATATTTCGCCCAAAACCTATCAAAACCATAAACGTCCAGTACAAAACGAAGAATAGCCCAACTTACACTAAACAATAAACATCTTGCACGATTGGTGGTGGCGTCACCCTGGCGTTCATATAAATCCAGACATGAAAAGTAATGTGCGTTCACATGAATGTGGCTAACAAACCGTGCATCCAAACGAATTGTGGAAGCTACCGCAAAGTTAGACGCACCCTGGCGGCCCTCTGAGGATTACGTGGACTGGTTGGGGCATATTTTGTCACCCCACCTCCAAATCTATCCGCTGATCGCCACGAAATTCTGTAAGCACGTACTTTGCATAAAGGTCTTAAAACCTCCTCTCAGTTGTCATGACTTAGGTCGTGTAAATTCAGGTCAAACAAGGTCGCACCAGAACCGATGAAACCATACTGAGAGTAACGTTATTTCATATAATGAACTTAATTACCAAAAAAGTAGGGTTGACCAGCGCCAAGTCAATCGACGCCATTCGGGATTAGCCGAAGTCAACCAAACGCATCCACGCAAAAAGCAATTTAGGTAATTTGGTCAGATACAGAGAAGACGGTCTCCGTTCATCTGATCCAGCAAGCCTGTGCCTCTAGGAACCTGCACTCATCGAGTAGTCGAAGTCCCACCAAATTTCCTTGTGACCCAATTATGAAATGCTGATTTCGGAAACGTGGCCACAGTAAACCCCGATTTATCTCACCCAGCCATTTACGCCTAGAGTACATAAATTCTTGCTGTTGATCAATTCCTCACAAAATTTCGTTAAGATCCGATGAATAGGTTTGAAGCAAACCGACAGAATGCTTTATGCTGACTATTTAACCTTCGCAACTGTGGGAGGGGTTCTAGAAACCGTCGCCCTTCCGTTTTTCCATAGTTACGGACAAACGGTTTAGGTTCGGGGTGCTAAGCTTTTCATAGCACTTCATCCACTGATGTAATGTCGTGTGGTGTTAAAAAGTTCTCAAGGCGTTGATAATTCTCGTATGTTGAAAAAACGTCCTGCGGTATCAACACAGCTGGCTCAGGAAAAACGGCAGCCCATGGCGGACGGCACAAGGTGATCTTATCTTTACCCTGGAGACTGCAAAACTTTTCAAACGATATAAATTACATACCCTCCCACTGTTAACCGAATACAAAATCTAATGGTGTTAGCTATAACGCTTCTCGCTACACGAACATTAATAACCTCAATTTGATACGATTTAAAAGGACGGAACAAGAAACGAATAACGTACGGCGGATTTAACAAAAATAAAACTAGCATCGTGTGCCCAAACATTTCGGGGCAAAACATCGAGCGGTGGTCTCCAGAACTGTTTATAAACGGCAGCTCAATGACATTTCAGACAATGTTATGTGGTTCCGCTTTGGCAAACGCGTGGTTCGAGCGTACGTATCGGTCTGCGCTGTCATTACCACGCTATGGAATATCACCAGCAGCTTAAAAAACCTGCAAACACAGAGACAAATGTGCGGCTAAACAATTTCTGGATGCAGGGGACGCGAAGCGGTGGAGACGACAAAAAATCGTCTCGTTATATTTTATATGTCCTCTGTCTACGAGGGACGGAACAAATTATGGGACCAATCCCATACATTTCAATGGCCACAACAAATTCCCATGTTCCAATCCAGTTTTATGCATTAAAGCCTCAGCCCACGCCCGACCGTGGGTCGACGCCATGCACGCTCGACTGGAGGGGGAGGAGCGGTTGACCGCCCCTCTCTAACTCACGAACGGCTGGTTGCACGATAAAAATAAGCACGCCGCTGGAAAGCTCTGACAAGTAGGGCTCGAAACTGGTCTCATTTTTAGTTTTGGATAATATGTAAGCCATTTACGCCTCGTATGTGTTTTCTCATACCCACTTGCATGAGGCCGAGAAACGGCCTGAATCTCAAGGGCTGGTCAATCGCCCCAGTTGGGGGGAGGGGGCCGTTACGCCATGGTGCCAAATACGCACCATGGCGTATTTGGCATCACTGTCCCAGAAATGTCCAGTATCGTTACCTTCAAGCAGATCTAATTTCCGCACCCGCAATCGATTCAGTGCCAAATGGTTGGACAGTTATTAGCCCGTAAAACGCGCTACGGCCGGGGCCGGTCAGTCGCTCAATACAAGCTGTCGAGTTCTGGAGCAGTCATGAATGAAATGTACCTATACGACTTCACGTCGAAATTATCAAAACTATCAAGTTTAGGTAGGTAGATATCTTGCGTTTTGGGCGTAAAGTATCTACTTTGCTAACCACCCAGAATCAGCAACCATACTAGCTGTGACGTCGCAAGTATGCAATCGTATCCGCAAATTTCATTTACGACTGTTCAAAAGCTGCAACTTGTGTAATGAACGACCGGCCCGCCCCGGGCGTGCACGTTACGGGCTTCCGACGGGCGTCATGATTCGCGGCCCGCCCCAAGTGGAAGCCGCCCGTGCGGCCAACGGCTTGATGGTACCAGAATACATTCTTTTCTCAACTGTTCGAGTGCGATACGGCCTCGAAGATAGAATCGTACATGATTCTGCTCCGTTTTTTTACAATATCAGTCCAAAGATATCTGAAAAGGAATTAGTGGCGCCTCGCTGCTATCTTGTACTGATAGGCACTGTCTGAATCAAGGTTGGAAAAGTTGTCGTTTTTTTGGTGTTGACGAACGCGACAAAATATGTGGTCCAAAGACAATTTATACTCCAAAAGACTGATCTGTGCATCCATCGAAAAACTACAACGTAACCATGTTGACAAATTTCTCATTCTGCAAGCAAATGATTCTGTCTTCATTCAATGAAAGTCAGGTATGGTCGAAACTGAAAACTGAATGCCACCTTAAACCAGCATCAATGTTAGAAAAATTCCGTACTCCAAAACTCCGACATCAGGAACAAAAAACGAATTTCCAATCCTGCTCTGAATCGCAACCTTTATCAACAGCGATTCCACGCCACTAATTCTGCTGCCAATACTGCTAAACGACTTTAGTGCTACGCGACACTACTGCTACCGACATTCCTGTCAGCAGTAGTGCCGTGAGGTAGTGCTGGCGTTAGCAGTGGTGTCGTGGAACAGTACTTTCGTTAGCAGCAGTATCGTACTGAACTAATGTCGTAAGCAGAGACGTCTTTAATAGTTGGCATTCGCAATAACGTCGGAGCAGTTATGTCGTTAGCAGTAATGGAAAAGTAGTAATGATGTGCCACCACCAACAGCGAGCTCATGTGGAACAGTGCTAGCAAATTATACCGGGCGTAAAATGGCAGATTTTTGTCGTTAGGCATATGGCAACGCAAGCACTTGCCTTGCCTCCGATATCGTCCGCTTGACTTTAAATTAATCTCAAGACAATCTTGAAAGCATTTATGGAGCAGTGGTGGATTCAGGGTCTCGAAAATGTGGCACAACTTTAGGGTTATTTTTCACTCGATTGTACCCGACTGGCAAGTCTAATTTCAGTACATCTGAGTGACACATCGATTACAGTCCATTACGAAACATCAGTGTAGTTCCCAGAATCCAAAACAGGGGGACGAACGTTCCATAATAAAAGTGTCAATGGCGACATGTAGAAGTAAACTATTCTTTTGTTCCTCTCATTTATCTTCTCTTGATCAGTCCTTGACAATGCATATACCACTACATGTTGCATATGTATTTTCCATGTCACTGCTGGGTTACAATTAATGACGTAAACCAGTGCAGATGGACGTCCAAGCCGCTCCCCCCCCCCCAAAAAAAAATAGACCTTGCCATTTTTGTGATCCTTCTTGTTCAAGCCACAAAATATATGCCTTGTATCAATACTGCGACATGTAACAGCATGTACTTATGGAGGATACAACTTCTTTTCAGCATGCAAAACCCACTTACACACAACGTTCTTGTGCCCCTATGCTGTTCCCTGTTGTCCCTCTTCACAGTCTGAAAGCGTTTTTTAGAATATGCGGATGGCTAATGATCATAAATGTCTCCCACCGAAATCAGAGTATTATTACATATTGGCTTGCAGCACTAATATCTAAAAGACCGAGCATACGTCTGAAAACACCGTTCCCGGGCCCGGTAATAAACTCCCCAGAGACAAGTCCTGGACCCACTCCTGTTCCATGTAGGATGTTCAAGTTTTGGTGCATTTTGTAAAAAAAAAGAATACGTTGTAAAATCCACCAAGTTTGAGCGTGACAGTGGCTTAGGCACCGGAAAACCGACCGGGAGGGGAGAATCATTCCCCAAATGAAAACAGGGTCACAGTGGACGTCAAAACTCTTTTTAACCCTATTCCCGGAGGGATAGACGGTATGGTCGATTCCCGGCAGGGGGGCGGATTGGCCCCCCCGAGATCTCAAGAACTACTCGTCCGATTTCATCGCAACAAACGGCAATCGATTTGCCGTGACGTGAACTACATTTTTATCAAAATACGTTTTCAAAATTTTAAAATGTGTGGATACAGGGGGCAAAAATGTCAAAATGGGGGGGGCACTTTTGGACTTCTTATAACTCCGTTGTTTATCGACCGATTTCAATGAAACTGACTTGAATCCAGAGATTATGGATAGGGTTTTTACCATGGGTGCACAAATCTGAAATTTTGAGAGAATTCATGGGCGTTTACAGAGTTTCAAAAATAGGAGGAATAGTTTTCTAGGTTGGTTGGTTGGTTATTGGGGCTTAGGGGCGCACCGACTGCAGGGTGCATAGTTTTCTAACAACTGGATGAACAAAAGAGGCAAAAACACTTTTTTTGGCTTCCGCTTGTCATGTTATGCTAAAGAAGTACAAATCGCATTACAATGTTTGTATAATGTTAGCATAGGCGGCGCCAGGGACATGAAAAGGGGGAACTGTCATGGCCACACGTTCTTCAGATCAATTTGCGACCTTTGACCTTACATGACTTCCAGTGACCTTGAGGTCACTTGGAATGATTTCGTGTGCATTTAACATTATCTGTAAATGTTTTCAATCATTTGAATTCACTCTATTTCAAAAATTTCATTTTATGGCTATTGCGATATAGGGTACGCGCACGGACATTTTAGGTCATAGTTCCGTGACCCGATCTGATATCAAGCTGAAACTTGGTACACAAGTAGAAGGCACCCTTTTACGTCATATGTATTCCGGGTTTGGCATTTGATAAAACAGCGCCGCAATTATTGCAAAAAAAAACAAATTTTGACTTTTGACCTTGACCTGACCTTGTAAAGTGACCTCAAATAAACAAAATGACATCTGCACATTGCCCAACTATTTAGCTATGCATCCATATGAAGTTTTAAGTTCTATCTTAAAAACTCTGTTTTTGGCCGACATTTTCCTTTTACCCTCAACATGGCCAAAAATGGTCTGAGGTGCCGCCCAAAAACGTTGCCTGGCTCCGCCCCTGAGCAAAACAGAATTTTGAAATTCTGTCACAGCGTAGAAAGAATAATTAGGAAAAGTCAACAAGTTTTGTGAAGCTGCATAAAAAAGCCTGGAATTGGCAAGCAAAAAACCCGAGGGGGTGGGCGGATTCAGCCCCACCTGCCGGGAAAAGGGTTAAGTTACGCGGGCCTGCGGCATTTTGAGTTAGACCCACGTCCAAGAATTTTGCAAGTCATGCTGTTTACCAAAAGGTTTGCACAAATTAGTGTTTGACACTTCTGTCAAAATTTTAACACACATTCAATGCATTCTGATTAATCCCCCCCCCCCCCTCCTTATAACGTTACATGTGATTTTTGGTCACTGCGGTCAGGAGTGCATTACTAGTGTTTAATGCTCTTCAAACCCTTAAGGTATGGACAACAACAAATGAGGAAAAGCGGTTGCAAAGCGGTTTCCCATTTCCCTGGAATGCAAACGACGAAAGCAGACTAACTTCTGGCCAAGGTTTCTGAAGACAGACCCACGCAGCTAGCCAAGACTGCATATACTCATGGGATAGAACGGAACCTAGTCGCATTATGCCCTGGAACATGCCAACGTCTCAAACTGTCAACACCAGCACACTGAGCGACCAGTCGATGCGTATGAGAGTTAATTTTCAGCCTTGGTACGGCATGGCAGATGCATTATGACGTCACACCAATAAGCGTGCGTTCGTGTTTTTTTCCTGCATGTGTGCGTTTATTCATAGTGATGCAATGCAAAGACGCCACTACAGCACAGCCTACCGCGCGCATATAAAACATCATGCACAAAACCACAGTATACCTCACTGTACATCACTGCCATTTTTCAGCCACAGCATTAATCCAGATAAGCCTACAGCCGAGCTCATGTACATGTTCACCGCAGAGTTTTAGACGCACAACCCACCCTACCCTTTCCACCTTCCCAGCTCACACCAAGTGCCACTGTGACAGAGTTCAACCCTGCTCCGTGCTTCTGGTCGGCACGTACGATTCCGTGGTGGGGAGGGGGGCACATTCCACTCCCTGCGATCTCGGGAGCTCTTAATTCGATTTTTAAGCGGAAAACGGCGTTCGATAGCCTCAAGCGAGATCTAATCCAGATCGTTCCTAGAGAAAAAAATGTTCAGGTTTTCAAAAACGGGAATGGGAAGTCAAATGAGGGTAAGGATAGAGGTTTACCTTTATGAGCTTTCTGACCACATTTTAAAACCAGTTTTGCTCTATTTCATGACACTCTACCGACAAATGATGAATCTATCACTTATGTTGGGAAGAGGCCGATTTTCAAGATTCACAGGCGTACCCAGGTCACATAAAAAGGAGTACGCATTTTGGAGACACGTTAATTCATCCTACAACATATTTTAAGCATGGCGGGCATGTCTGGGTTCGAAAAAAATATCTGTATGTGTCACATGCCATATTATATACATGTGAGAAATGCCCAAAGGCGGATCCAGGTACCGGGAAAAGAGGGGTCAAGAACTACATGATGGTAGTGCGTTTCATTCAGTAAATCGAATCATAATTTCTCCGGAACAGGAAGAAAAAACGCTCCTTTTTACATCATCTTCGGGCCGCGTCTGATTTTTGCTTTCATTGGAATATATGGAACCTGACTGTAACATATGTGGTGCTAACAAAACCAATCGCACAGATCCAGACGTCTGTTAGGCCCACGGCACGTGTTATTGGACGAAATACGCACCGGAAAACCAATGCCAAGAGGCACTCCTAACAGTATGCATACAGGTGGATTATACGCACAAATTATGACAAAGATGTCTATATCACACGTTAGCTTTCTTTTATTCAAGACATGAGTCATAAATTCTTAGGACTAGGAAAATAATATCATCTTCTGTATCAACCTGGATCAGTTACTGACCAATTTTTATTCATAATAGTTGAAAAAGCGCGGGTCATGAGTATTTGGATCATTTGAACCGTCCATGGCATTATAAAGACATCAAAGTAGTGCATGACTACGTCGAAGTGCACGGTCTCCAGAAAGCGCGATAGTCCTCAAACATGCCTCTCAAAAACGTGTCCTGGTACCGCCTCCGGAGGAGGTAAATTTCTGACATTTCGTCACAGCATGTCAAAAGGATATTAACAAAGTCACTACGTTTCGTGAAGCAGCTCCCAAAGGCGCGGGAACGGCGTGCCCAAAACCGGAGAGGACAGAATCTCTCTCCCCTCCCCAGCAAGGAATACAGTTGAAACCTTATTCCAACATTACTTCAAAATGAAAACGAACATCATTTCAAAAACCAAATTGTTCAAGGTATCATCATTAGTAACGAACAGCTAACATTTCGTAATAATGTACCTCATCGATTCCGCTTGTCATCGATACACCTTTCAGCCCACGACCTCAATTGTAATGGCAATGGAGATGACTGGTCATATTATCTTCACACGGCTAAAAACAAACCTAGTTAGTAGTTACGCTGACAACAGAATCACTGCTGTTCAAATGCCAATACTGTCAAAAACCAAACACATTGTATTTCTTTTGTTACAAATTTCAGTAATCTAGTTTCCTTGAAAACCAATGAGGCGATGTATCGTCGATTAGACGCCTTTGGGTCGCGTGTCAAATGAGGCCTACTCCGTTTTGATCTGAATTTAGGGCCAAAAGAAAGCATTAAATGACACTAAAAGAAATATCGCTACGCATGTTCTCTACGTTCCCCATGGGCATTTCGGAAAATCATCAACCTCTTTCACTATTTTGCACCCAGGGACGTTGCCAAGGGGGGCCAAGGGGGGCCATGGGGGTCATGGCCCCTCCTGAGCCAAGCCATCTACACAAGATACATGGCGATTCCGCGTGAATGTGTGATAGTGATCATATATATGTTGCAAAATCAGACATTATATGTTTTACTGTGCATTAAATATAAGACAAATTGCCTAAAATTGCTGGCTTTTCTTGTAAATTCTGTTATGTGCGTGTGGTATACGACAAAAATTGACATTTGCCCCCCCCCCTCCCCCGAGGAGAATCCTGGCTATATGGCATCTGGTGCAAACAGGCTACGTGCCTGTTGGCACCAGATGGATTATACGTCAGGGAACGTTATTAATAATGTAATCTAATTAATATAACCTCATATATGATATACTAATATAACTTCAGGGAAACTCTGAAGAAACTTGACTGGGGGGTTGCCTCATTCCACCAGACCTCAGCATAAACAAAATTTAACTGTTGTTTCCAACAAAAATGGCTTTGAAGTAATCCAAATGAACCCATCTTTCCACGTGGTGGAAAAACTGTTTCTTTCGTAATACAACCGAACACTAGTGGACAGTGGCGGCGGGTCGTATTTGATCATGACGGGCAAAGCAAAATTCCGAGGCCTCTTGATCTTGAGAGGCCCCCTTTCCTACGACGGGCTATCATCCTCAAAAAGTCCATGTTTTATTTAATGGGAGTTGTATTTCGCCCGACCGGGCGGGGAAGGTCCACGATCCAGTGGTGCGTTGTGCGAACTCTGGCATTCAACCGCTAAACTCGGCAGGTGCGGCACAGATAAATCCCACCGTCAACTCCTGACGTTCACAGCCAGACCGCTGGTCGGAAGCCAAACCAACTGGCGCGGTGGCGGCGGAATCCAAGTCTAATTATCTTACCACTTGATACAAAAATTTAGAAAACCCTTAAGTCAACTTAGCACATAACGAAATGTTTTTGAGTTCATATAAAACTGCACACAATATAACATATAAAACACAACGATGTGTTTAATATGCTAACATTGTACTGACCGTGTCCTAAGAGCCATTGTGTGGAGGAGCCTTCGTAAACTAATACAATGTTAAAAATGGAGGATAACGCAAACCAATCAGCTTCCGCTCCCGAAAGGTAGACAGGGGCTCTCTAACATGGTCCGAACCCTGTCAGAGGCCTGCCGGATCCATTCCGCGAGGCCCCTTAAAAGCTGTAAGTTCCCGGTCTCTGGGTCACTTCTGAGCGTAATTCGCGCAAGGCCCTCTTACGAACGGATGCCGGGCGCCCACGAGACCCGGAATGGCTTAGCGAAGGCCCCCTGAGTCCATTCTATGAGGCCTCTCGAAAAACTGTAGGTTCCCGGGCTCTGTGTTGTTTTTGAGTGATAATCGGTGCGATTCGAACCTCGGTTTAGCGCAGGCTACTCCGTTTCATTCATTCCATGAGGCCCCCTGAAACTTGTGAGGTCCTGGTCGCTGGATCACCTTTGAGTGTAATCGGTAAGAAGCCCTCATTCGGACCTAAGCCGGGGCCTCCTAATAGGGTTCGTACCCAAGTTCAGCGTATGCCATTCCGGTCCATGAATTCTGAGGCCCCTGAAAATGATAAGTCCTGGTCCTGATTGGTGTGCAATCAACACGAGGTCCTCTACTGGGTGGAAGCCGGGCCCCCTACCAGGGTCCGAACTGTGTGTCGGGGCAGGCCAGCCGGGTCCATTCCACGAAGCCCCTTAAAAATTATAAGTTCGCGGTCTCTGGCCAGTTTTGGGTCCAACCTGTTCGAGGCCCCTACCTGAAGAAAGCTGACGCCCCTAACAAAGTAAGACTTGAAAGAAGACGCATGTCATGTACCTACTTCTTTGCCTGCATAGCTGCTTTTTCCTTTCGTTTTTGGCTTTTAGCGTGTTCGTCGCTTTTATCCCCATTTCCTGCTCAATTTTATCCATTCCTTTCCTGCTCAATTTCTTACGAAGGCTCCCAAGATCATGAATGGGGGTGGGGGCGGGAACACAGTCTTTCCCCAGACCGATCACAATTGGGGGAGGCAGATGTCTACCTGCCCCCCCCCCCCCACTTCCGCCGCCCTTGATAGTGAATACGAATTATAATTAAAGCCATTAGAAACAGGAGCGGGGGAACCTGTATGGAGATAGGCGAGAGAGCAAACTTGATTTTTACCTCGTTTCTTTCCACGCAGCGTCATACGGTTAATGTTCAATGTTGCCCAAAGTTGGGGGATAGTAGCTTCCTCTCCCTGCCCCCCCCCCCCGGTTCTGACGCCCTGATTAGAAACGTCTCTGGCAAACACCTCCACAGATTGACAGGCAGTGATCCCGGAAACCGCAAATAATAGGCAACATGTCATATTTTGCATAAATGAGATCAGACTGAGACTGGATTTTGTGATAATATATCAAGACAAACAGGGCACATACAAAGTGTTTGCTCAAGGAGGTGGTGTTCCAAAGGCCATGCCTTCAAAGCTGAGAGCCCATGATCATCAGCATCGCCGATTTTGGATCATGCGAGAAGTCTTTTGAAACTTGTTTCAGGGCCACATTTTTCACAATTAGGCAACATTTATGAAAATATTAGAAAATATTTCTGGTGTGATGTTTGGAGGCGTAAAAAATTGCGTCAAATGGCTCGTCCTACCTGCCCTACAGTCGAACTACACCGACTGAATAAGCTCCCTATTTAGTCAATCTCAAGTCTGCTATTTAACAAGATCTGCAATGCTTGGCCAGTACACATTTTCAGCTCAGTTCCTACTTTATCAATAGCCATATCTCTTCCCTTCCCCATATGCCCATCGCCCATTCCACTCCACCGCGGACGCTCTCCTCGACCATGTCGAATGAGCAGCACGGAGGATCGACGTCGGTCACTTAGCGTCACTGACTCCGATCAACGTGAGCGAGGCGTTCGACAGCTTCGACCGCTCGATGCTGCTGAGTAAGCTCGAGTGGAATGGCTTATCTTCCGGTTGGTTCAGCAGCTACCTTTCTGGCCGCTCCCAGTTTGTCCGTGGTGGCATTTCCAGACTTTTTCTATCCCACCGTGTTCCCCAGGCGTCTATCGTGGGTCTTATCCTTTTCCTCATCTTTGTGAACACAAATCGTGCTTCCTTGCCAATAGTTGGCTCTCATCCTAAGCCGACGACACCCAAATCCTGGACTCAGCACCCTGAGACCACGATGAACTTCAAGTGCTGAAATGCCGAGCCAAGGAGACCATCCAGTGCTTACAGCAATGGTTCAGAGCAAATAGCATAAAAATAAACACAGGAAAAACTTGTTTCAATCGTCTCGGAACTCAAAATGCTCTCGTGAAAGCCTCACAACGCAGTGTCCGAATTAATGATATCGACATTTGGCCTCAAAAGTAGCTAAAAGTACTGGGTGTTCTCCTCAACCAGACCCTGTGATGGGAACAACACATCTCTTCCGTGGTCCGACGATTCCGTGCAGTCCCCATATCCCTTTTCAAAATTCACCCTCACCTGGCCCAGACATCCTAGAAATCCTTACCCAGATCCATGTCTTCCCCCAACTCCAGTACAGCTCGTCACTCTGGGGTGGAACTGCCGCCTGCCGCCTTAACCGCCTACAGCAGACCATCCACTTGGCAGCCAGACCGGTCGCCGGTCTGCGCCGCTACGAACGCGTTACTCCCACCCTCGGCGCTCTTGGCTGACCCTGATAGCAGCTGACGGAGTGTCGCGGTGCAATGAATTTGTACCGCGCGCTGCTTGTCTCCGCTGCCCCTGCCTCGCTGCGTCGCATGTTTCGCGCGCGTAGCGCTGTGTCTGACACCTAAACACGCGATGCCGCCGCTGACGCCGTCGTCCTTCATCTGCCGTGCGTCCGTCTCACTGCCACGCAGCGGCTCTTCTCATACAGAGCCGCTGCCACCGCCGTCCTTCATCTGCCGCGCGTCCGTCTCACTGCCACGCTGTGACTCTCCTCATACAGAGCCGCTGCCGCCTGGAACAAGCTGCCGCGGCGCGTGCCGGGACTGCCTCGTGTCAGCAGTTGCAAGAGCGCCTGAGGGCTGCGCCCACCGAAGTCGGTGCTGTCGATTGCTGGGTCGGGGGTGTGGGCACGAGGAGGGTGCTGGGGTCGGGAAGGAGGGGGTGTTTTATAACGCCGGATGTGCTTTATGTGTCTGCATTGCACTGACTGGGCCCTTACAGCCAATGTGTGGAGGAGCCCTTACAAACCAATGCAGTTTACCAAAACATTTTACAACTTCATGTGCTTGTCACGCAAAATGCCACATACACCTTTTTCTTGAGAAAACTTCGGATAACCATCTCCTTATCGCCACGTAGACCCACGCAGACCTTGCTAAAAACAACGTCAACTGACAATCACAGTGCGTAAGGCAAATGGGATCCATCTCCATTTTTGGTTGTTGTAAGGAAGCACAGCCGATGGGATCCGTAATGTTAAATGCGGAGAAACAGTTGTGTTTTGTGCCCTGATGAAGGCAGCATTTGTGCTGCCAAATTATGAACGAAAAACTTATATGTGACCAGAACACTTTATTCTTCTCTTCTTGCGTACAAGAACTTGAGATAAAAACTTTCGCCTTTGCCAAAGAACCGAAGGCTCAGCGTTGCAGATTAGCATTATTTCATGTGGCTGTTCTGGCCCCTCCAGTGACTCGATTCTGACCTCACTGGGGGGCTGTAGACTTGACTGGGGGGCGCTCAGCCCCACCCAATTAACACGTTAGAGGAGGCCCTGTTATAAGTTAAAGCGTCATGCGCGCAACGATATCGTTCGCTGTCATTGCTGAGTAGTCTGAAACTCAATCAACAACAGCCGTTGAAAAAGAAGGCCGTGGGAAAAAACATTACTCCCAAAATTATTACGTGGAACAAAGAGCTAGCTAGCAAACTACCACACTGCAAACCAAAATGGGTAAAATCGGAAGAATTAAAAATATTCTAGTGAAAAATCGCTATTAAATGCCCAGTGGCTACGAATATTACAGCATCCTGAACGCATAACGCCAGGGATGGGCTAGCCCCGCAATTCGATTTTTTCTGCTAGCTGGAATAAGACCCATTTGGCCTAATACCTGGCTAGTACGCTTACCTATTTTTGGCAAGTTGCATAATTAAAAGACTTCATTCCCCAATGGGGAACCCCTTAGCTGAATTGACGCACATTTTAACATCTGCTGTGAAAGAAACAAGTAGAAACGACCCCTGGCTCGACGGTCTAACAGCGTGTCGATTCGCTCGAGTACGAATGGAGAACAAGTCTGCGGTAAGTCCATAAACCTGCTGATGGAACGAAAATAAAGAGCATTTGTGCGACTGGCAGAACCGTCAGCAGAATCAAACAGGACCAGTCCTGGACAACGTCTAAAGAAATGCACGTGCAGCTTTCGCCCAATCTGGCTACGGCTGTTGTTTGTCCAATCGATTTAAAACCCTCCAAAGGCCTTTACACATCACTGTAACCCGACATTTACGCCTCGTTTGGTTTCCCTTGGAGGCAGATTTGCCTCCGAGGCTAAAGCTGCGAAATTGTTTCAGAAACAACAAGGTGCCGTGGGGCTTATATTTAGGGTTCCACGAGGAAAACGGCAGGTCGTTCTGATGCGTCATTACTGTCAAGTAGATCGCCCCAGGGAAAATACTGCAAGGGTCGAAGCGCACATAACGACGCCACGACATCCAATGCAAGAGCTCAGTCGAACTGCAATAATGGCCAATTACCTCGGACACGTTACTCTGCGCCAAAAAAAACTCAAAACTGTTCACGCCATGATCAAAGACGCTGCCGGAAATAGGTGAGATATGCTCTTCTCCTCGACAGAACATATGACGTGGGAGTCTAAGCAAGTGCCTTCGGCAAACGTCCTGCTCTGTTTTATTTCATTTTCGATTCACATTTGTCGCAATGTTTGTACCTGTGATGCTCTCGCCCTTTCCAACCAAGCACAGTGCTTGCTGAATCACGACCACGTAAAAAAAACAGCGGTGATTCAACTGGACGACCAATGAGCCACTGAGTGACATATGACACCAAACAGACGTGAACTTTAAAGTTTTAAGGAAACTCAAAAGAACCTCAAGAACACGACAAATCCTCGCGCAAAACAATCCCATTAAATTCATGTTATCCTGCTGAAGCCCTGTACCGAATGTCTTGTGCTACAAAAATCTTGTTTTCAGAAATTCATTTTTGCCCAAATCATTCACAGCCTAAAGAGGGTAAATAACAAAAACTGAGCATTTTACGTGCTTTCAATATACGTGCTATATTACTTTTATACAATGTTAATATTATTTATACAAATACGTGCCATATTACATTTAAGTGCTATCCAAAAGTTTTGAGACTTACGTTGCAAAGCCGAATTCGCTTCTTTTACCGCTGCCTGGAGCTACGTGCTACTGGCCACATTCCTAATGAGTCCGGGTGTCAAAAGCCACAACGAGGCTGAGCAAACGCGTGCTGGTGTCACGCACACATGTTTGTTGATGAGCACGAGACATGGGGTGACTGTCGAGCTGAATCAGATGATGGAACAGCGAGTGAGCACCAAATTCCGTGCAAAACTCGGGAAAAGTGCAGCAGAAACCCCGGAAATGATTCGGCAAGGGTTTGTTGATCGATCTTTTAGTGCGACACATGTGTTCAGGTAACATGCAAGGTCCGAGGGAGGCCGAACGTCATTTGAGGACGACGACCGCACAGGGAGGCCCTTGATCAGCAGAACTCGTGACAATACTGCGAACACTTTGCAGTTGATCCGGAATGATCGACGTCATGGGACTGATAACGGGCCTTGTCAGAGGATCCTGACTGAGGAACTGGGCGTGCACCGCAATGCTGCCAAATTTTGTTGCTGACGACTGGCCAAATGCGGCAACAACTCGACAGTTTTTGGCCCAGAACAACATGACCGCTGTCCCCTGCCATCCTTATTCGCCGGCTTTGGCCCCCTGCGACTTTTTCTGTTATCCAAAACGAAAATCAAACTGAAAGGGCGTCATCTGGACAAGACTGATGACATACGGACGGAATCGTAGGTCGCGCTGGACAGGTTAGGACTTCCTACAAGGACAAGGACTTCCAGGGAGCGTTCTAGTCATGGAGGAAGCGCTGGGACCTTTGTGCTAATGGGCAAAGGCACTACTTTGGTGATTTTGACGGCCAATAAGAGTCAAGGTGAGTTTAAAATTTTGTATACCACCATTCTCAAAACTTTTGGACAGCACTTCAAATTATTCAGAAAAGCATGACGTTACTAGAAGCAAACCAAACCGTTGCACGGTTGGTTTAGGGTCAAAATCGAAACTCTGCATTCCATGAGACCTGTGCAACCGCTTGGTTGCAGCATTTACCCTCACTCATAAGTAAAAGATAGTTTCATCATATTACAATTCACGCATCGACACAAAGGAAGAAATCTGCATAACAACGACACACTTTAAGTTATGAAAGTTTTTCGCGACCGGCAGGGCTCGAACCCATTCTGTCGGATTCCCAGACATAAGTCATATCCTATCCGGCTACGAGCGCCATTCAGCGGTACTGGCGCACGTAGCCTAGCCTAGTCAGCGGAACTGTACGCCAGTCAGGCGTACCAACGGGTACGCCTCAACACATGCGTCCCGCTCACACCAGGCTGGAGCTACTGACATGCAAACAGTCATATATGTCGACTGCCTCTTATCACGTGCTTCTGCCCGCCAACTTTCAGCATTCCAGCGGGAGCAGTTTGCGGTCACTAAGAAGGGGTGTTAATCACGTAGGCACCTCGCGCTTCACGTACATGCTGCAGGCCCGTTTCGGCCTGAATCCATCGAAACTGATCTTCCAGCTGCCTGTCCGCCTTTCCAAGGCTGGATCACACCAAACTGTGCCGTTTGCGTCCCGGCAATTGGCCCATAACAAGCACAGGGATGTAAAAGAGGCGCAGGCGCGCTGCACGTGACCCGTCGCACCCGGCCCATTACATGGGGTATCGTTGGACAGTCCTGATGCTGGCCTATCTATCCACCATATTTCAGCCGCCTAGATCACTAATGACCGTATTCGGAGGTCCCCGAGTCCAAATCGAGATACATGTCTGTGGATCGCCCGGCCGATCGCACGTTGGTGTCTACTAAAACAGCGAGTACCCGCAAGCGGAGCCCACGCTGTCACCAAATCTTGAGTGAACAGCAACCGCCGTTTGACCTGTATCCGTGATTAACTGAATTCTGCAGAGGTCCGGCTCGTGCCCCGTGGCATGTGCCTCGCGCCAAGAATCGCTTCAAAACCTGCACCACAACCTGTCCGCCGAGCCGGCGCACCCGACAGTGCCACTTGCGTCGCGATCGGCCGGCGCGTTCTGGCAGCTGGAGGTTTCGAAGGCTGGACACACTGACACACAAACACCTCGACTATTTCGAGCGACTGCCATGTACAAAATCTAACTCACTAAAATTGTACTTCCCTGATTTCAAATTAACTGCTTCGAACTACCTCCTGCTTGAATTGGCTCCTCCGATTTTAAATTAACAAAAGCCATACACAATGGCTCGACAAACAACGACATTACAAAAGCACCTGGCTTGGATTCAGATGCATTTCACCACAAAGGAGTTACTCAGGTTATTTCTGCTAAGCTTGTTCATCTAGAGCTGTTGATGCCAGTGGCAGCGCATTGACGGGCAATCAAAAGCTCTTGCGCCACTGGCCCCGGAAAAAAGTAAAATAAAATAAGCAGCTGGTTTAAAAGCATATATGTGGACGACTACATCCATGAGGAATCAAAAATCAAATATTTGTGTCCCGAGATGTATGTGTCAATTAAGTGCACAAATGAAGCTCCTAGTATCAAAATATACACGAATGAACTTACCGTATTGTCATCAGACTCCAAAATCATCATTCGAACCAGGATTACGTTGATGGCATTCCCAATGCTCGCATCGTGGTACAGCTGCGCCACCTGTTGAGGAGAACGTCAACTTCTATTTATCTTTACTAGGTAGCAAGGGATTAGATGGACGCGAAAACTGAGCACACAACGACTGGCAAAGGTCACTGCGGCGTTCCAAATTTTAATCAGCCTTCCTGTACAAATCGCAAGGGTTCGGAAAAGGCACAGGCACAAGTCAGTTCCTAACAATGGTTAGTTTTGACGCGAATCACTCCATAAAAATAGTCTGGTAACCTGGGTGCAATAGCTTGCCCAGAAAATGCAGATGACATTAGAACAGGTTTTTTCATTCATTGTTCGAAGGCTACTATTAACCGGGATATCATAAATCTTCAAAAATCACTTTGCATGTTCCGGCTGTTTTCCACCTCCATCACTTTAGGTGCCTCGGCCACCTCCGGTCACCTGTTTACCACGGTGTCCCCCTTCCGTCCCTCCGCCGCCGGCGACTGACCCCGTTCATGACGGTCAGCAGGTAGGTCTCGATGTCATCATCGGCGTAGAACTGGACCACCTCCCGGTCGGCCACGATCAGCGTCTCCACGTTCCTCTCGGCGCTGACCGAGCGGCGGCGCCGGCTGCGGCTGCGGCTGCGGCGGCGGCTGCCGCGGCGTGAGCCAGTGGCCCCGCTCCGGTGCTGCTCAACCCTCCGCTGAGCGCGGCGCGGACTCCGGCTGCCTGTGGGATGAGCAAAGTCTTGTAGCTCAGCGGCGTTGGAGAAGGTAGGGAAGAGGCCCAGCACACACTCAGCACTGAAGCGGGTGCGCCAACCAAATAAGTTGGGGCATGTGTCAAGCCACAGGTGGCGCCGCGAGCTTAAGACCCGAAGAGCTCCAGATGGCAGCACCCGCGATACAATGGGCAGCAGCTCTACGTCCAGCACCATGCCACGCATGGTTCCAGCCCATCAGTGGGTAGTTTTCAGGCTGCAGGCATTTCGAAAGTCTTAGACAATACTTAGAGGAGTTGAGTACGTCGATGGCTGAAAAGGAGTAAAACAAAAACAAACAACTGACCGCAATAAAACGACAAGATGTAAAATGTCTATTACAACGTTTCTGCTACGCATCCAGAACCCTGCCATTATTTTGTCACTTCCTGCAATCCAATCCCTTACCTAAAAAAAAAAAACGCGCAGACCGCTCTGATTACACCAACACAGGCCCAACTCACCGTCGACTGAGCAGGCCGAGGAGGTCGTGCCGGTGGCGGCCGGCGCGGCGACGTCCCGCCGGTACACGAGGTGCGGCCGCGGCCGGTCCCGCCCGCCCCGGTGGCCCTTCACCGGCTCCACTATGTACTGGTGCTTCCCTGTGTGGATGTAGCCCGACTGGAACATGGCCGGATCACGGCGGCGTTAAACATGGGCTGGCTGCAGTCTGGATCACAATGACGCCGGCGCGCTGTTACTGACATCTTGGCGGTCACGATCATCAGAGAGAAGGTGCTGCAGAGTTCACCGCGTGACGTAGTGCTGCAGGCGTTGGCGTCAGGTAAGACCCGCTCCTTTCCGGGTGCGACAGAAGAGGCCGCTTGGCGGCTGCCCAAGCGCTAGAGCCTGACATCGTCTAGCGTAAAACCCCATGGTGTCAATGACCTCCGCCACCAGAGCATGAGACAAAACGCCAGGCGGTGATGGAAGTTCAGCTAGGCGACGGCACGGCGACGTGTGGCCAGATACGGCGCAACGGTGGTGACAAAGAAACAGTCGCCAGAGGCCACTGCTCAAAGGGTTATCACAGGCCAGCAACGGGGTCAAACACTGCCAGCTGGCGACCGGCCAAATCGCGGCTAATCCTACCCCAACCGCTCTGCGATTGCACCGCTAGTGGCAAATTAGGGCGCATGACTGGGCGTAAATAAAGTGACTTCCTGGAGATGCATGCAGAGATGTAGCGGTACTTGAGTATGCTGCCTATTTCAGCTAACGATGAAAACTGATTACCAAGAAACCACCATTACTAGAACGCCAAAATGAACATTGGTCATGTCGCGACGGGATTTTCGAGTCCTGTTTGTATCAATCCTGTACAGGTTATACGGTACCAGTCCTCGGCAGGCGGAGAGGGCCACCAGCGAACCGCCGTCGCCGCGGAGGCGGCCGTGCAGCAGGCAGTGGCGGCGCGGCCGACGGACGGCGCCGGGCCGGCCCGGCGCGCGGAGCCGCTCCACCACGAAGCCGGGCGCCAGCAGCCGGCTGGGCCGCATGTCCAGCATCACCTCCCGGCCGGCGCTCAGCTGCAGCCGGTAGTGGGCGCCGACGTCGCGACGGAGGCCGCGGCGGCGGCGGCGGCCGCCCGGCACGTCATAGGCGCGCCGCACGTCGTGCGAGATGTGTCCGCCGTCGCGTCGCACCCGCGCCGGGTACGCGATGTGGTACGTCTCGAGGGACTCGACCATCCTGGCTGCGAACAGCGGGGCGGTGCTAACTCAGCCACAGATGTCAAACAGCCTGCCGTCCCGCCGGCAGTGAGCAGACGTGGGGCCCTGTGTTGATCATGTGGTGACTAACGTCTTGAGTGATTTGAACTTTATGGTTGGAAGGACTGAGAGATGTCGTGTCCATGCACCACATGCCACCAGAACACTGCAGCTTATTACTGTTGTCCGAGGAGCAACATCTGGGATAATTTTAGCATGAACGGAGGCCACAAAATAATGAGGGTGACTGCATCTGGCAAGTCGGTGATAACTTTCGACTTATTTCAGGCGAAATCTTAGTATTGCACGACAAACGCAGCACAGCGCATCGCAACGTCACGCAGCGCAGTCTTCTCCGAAAATAAAACGAAAAATACCGTGCTGACTTCTCTCCTTATACGGCAATCCTGGATCAAAGGCGATAAAGTCAGCAGACGAGCACAAAGAAAACTTGATCTCCTGGTGCTGCTGCCTCGGGAGCCATAAGACAAAGCCTCTCGGTGGGAATTACGCATCTCGTGTTGATAGTAATTATGTAACGCGCAAGCGGATTTCCGGGCAGAACTTTGTTCTCGATTTGGTATCCAGTGTCAGGTTCTAAAATACATCATATACGGTAACGTTCAGGTTAAGGATTTCAAATCACCGATGTTGGTTGTTGGTGAATTCTGACATTTCGTTGATTTATCGTGTAGAACGCCACATACCTAACAATGACTGCAATTGGTTTCGGGCCAATTGTCGAATGTGTTAAAAAGTGAATCAACGGTATTTTTTTGCGATGCTATGTATCTCGATTGCCAAGGACTTTCTTTCAAAGATTCAATCTACAATGTGTAACCAGGTCATCGAACGACATCAAAACATTGAAATAATGTCCCAGTAATAACTCCTCCGTTGACTTCACGGCCACCGATGCGTCGTAGTGTCTACAGAAGACCCAAAATGGCGTCTGCCATTCGTATATTTGATGCTTTGGTTGCCAGCGATATACATTTTCCCGAAATAAAGGCTCACCACTAGCAGGGAAAACCATAAAGTGATCACTGCTGACCTTAGGTGAAGCTAGGTATGATTGGCGTGATCTTGTACCGGAAATTCGCAGCATTCCTAAACTTCTTTTAGGACATAAAAACGGGTCCGACGAAGGAGTAAAAAGAGTAGCTTAACCCTATCCCCGGCAGGGGGAGGAGGCTGAATCCGCCTCCCTCAGGTTTTCTGTTGGCCAATTCCAGGGTTTTTGACGCATGTTTGATGGTTTTTTATTTTGAACGGTTTTTGTTTTTCACGTTTTTGAGGCTTTCGACGCATGAATGATGCAGTTTCACGAAACTTAGTTACTTTTCCTTCCTATTATTTCTTCGTACTGTAACTGTACTGTTGTACTGTAACTGTACTGTACTGTAACTCTACGTACTGTACTGTTTCGTTATTCTATTTTGCTCAGGGCGGAATCCGGCAACGTTTTTGGGCGGCACCTCAAGCTGTGTTTGGCCCTGTTGAAAATAAAAAGAAAATGACTGCCAAACAATAGCGTTTTCAGGCAGAATTTAAAGTTTTATATGCGTGTATTGCTGAATGGTTGGCCAAGCACACCAATGTAATTTTGCTTATCCGAAGTCACTTCACGTTAGATCAAGGTCAAAAGCCAAAATCTGGTTTCATAGTACTAATTCTGATTTTCAGTAATAATAATAATAATTTTATGGATATATAATTTTACAATAGTTTCATAATAATAAACTTTATACTAATTTTATAATAATAAATTAATGGCATAGTAATAATCTTATTTTTCCAAATGCCAACGTCGGCAGATATATGACGTAGAAGGGTGCCCTCTACTTGTGTATAAAGTTTCGGATTGATATCAGGTCGGGTCACAGAGCTATCACCTAAAATGCCAGGGTGTACCCTATACCACAGCAGTCGTTAAATGAAATTTAAGAGTTTGAGTGAATTAAAATGACAGGAAACGTTTTCAAACGATATGAAAAACACTCAAGATCATTCCAGGTGACTACAAGGTCACTGGAGGTCATTTGAAGTCAAACGTCGTAAGCTGACCTGATGAACACGTGACCATGACAGCTCCTTTTTCATGTCCCTGGTATTGCCTACGCCAACATTACACAGACAGTGCAATACGATCTGGACTTCTTAATAATAACATGACTACTAGAAACTAAAAAAGCGTTCTTGACTTTTTCGATGATTCGGGTTGTGGAAAACAAATCCTACTATTTTCGAAACCCTGTGAACGCCTATGAATTCTCTGAAAATTTCAAACGTACGAAACAATAGTAAAATTCCCATTCATAACATCTCGACTGATCCAATTTCATCAACTTCGGTTCATACACCATTAATTTATAACACGTCCAAACATATCCCCCATTTTGACTTTTCCGACCCTGTGTATCCATCCCTTTCAAATTTTTAAAGTTTGTTTTTTATGTCGTTTACGCGATGGCAAATCGATTGCCGTTTATTGCGATGAAATCGGATGTGTAGTTCTCGAGATCTCAGGAGGAGGCGAATCCGCCCGCCTTACCCCCTTCCCTGCCGGGAATCGGCTATGCCGTCTAACCCTCCAGGAATAGGGTTAAACCCACACTTTCATACCTCAACTTAAATTCAACTTATGACGCGATGGTCTGAACTGTTATAACCTGGCCAATTGTCATGATGGCATGATATTGTTTTAGTGGCATTGTTAGGATGCGTACAGGTCTTGAAAATTTGAGACAGCTGGGTTTTACCGTTCGGCGGGAGTTATACCAAAAACAGGACAACACAACCGAGGAGAGAAGTAAAAAAGAAGCGTGTCCAATAATCCACAGTTTAAAATCGTTGTTTTGCGCACGTGCAATGCATAGAAGACGTTTACAGGCAAGTGTTCGTAGCATTAAACGCAAGATCAACCCTCAGGTGCCATGTAAAATCTGAATTTCGGTTAATTAGGAAAATAAGCACATTTTCCGAAACGTAAGGATGTCATGATTTACGGGACCACTCAATGACAAGTAGGCACTTACAAGGAACAGAATGACTGGTACGTCGCATTGTTATTACAACGAAGCAAATGTGCCAGGGGATAAAATCTAGCTGCCGTGAAAAGATTCTTCTATTCCAGTCATCATCAGAGAATGGAAAAACAGACTCAAATTTCTCCAACATGGTAGCCCTTCATAAAGTGTGCGGGATGATGAGCGTGAAGCCTTGAGTTTCGTAGATTTACTACAGTAAGTTTTCGGGCGTTGCGGTGAGTGGGGTAACACTACGTTTTTGAGTATACAGAACTGGATTTACGGACGTCCTTCCATAACAAAAGCCGAATGAAGGGTCTATCAAATACTTAGTGACGCCGAAATATTTAGTGGCATTAACAGAGCTGAGATCGAACACAGGCTGATTTTTTCAGCAGAGGCGCATTTCAGTTCAAGTTTTTTTTTCAGCAGCATCCCGGCCAAGAAATAATCACTGACATTCATTGCCCATAAATATCTAAGCCTCACAAACGCTTTAAATCGACGCCTCCCAAAAACGAAGCAAGACCGCCGACCTGCCAATGGTCAGGCCATTGGCAGGTCTTCAGGCAATAGCCAGAAGATCCTGATCATATTGCACCTGAAATTTTTACTGAGCTTTAGGTTTATCTGTAGCTTATGCATAGGATGGGTGACTCGTAGTTGGTTTAGAATCACTTGTCAGGTGAAGATGACCTTATCACACGATGCTGTAGAAAAACTCTGATGAGCTATTTTACGTGTTAAGCAAACAAGCAATCATTACGATAAAAAGCACAGGAATGACTCACTGAATTCCACGTAACTGAATGCGCGCACTCTACCTTGCTATGTGCTTCAAAGCAGGGGAAACACCAGGGATTTGAAGGCAGTGTTAGTCATATCAGTCTCACCAAGTCTACACAGACCGCTCGAAAATCAATGAAAATGTAACGGGCTTGTTGGAACTTCTTACAAGGAACTAGCTTCTAGGCGGAGAGAGAGGAACGCCTCATCGTTCTTCTCAACAAGCTTAAGCGAACGTTTCTCACGAAATGTGAAAAATCTGCCTACCAACATTTGCCACTTCTGGTGTAGTGCAGCCTGATATTTTTTCTCTTTGCATATTTAACATCATTCAGCGTTCTAGACCACAAAAGAGTTAAAGCTTATCATCACCTAATGCGTCATAATTCGTTTGTTTACCACTTTCGACATTAACAACACCAGACGGTCACTGAGGGCTATTCACTTCAGGGTACGCTCAAAATAAATCACAAAGCCAGTTGGATTTGAATGAAGCCTTGACGATGACGTAATGTGCGATGATGACGTTTTCGCACAGGACATAAATGTCTTACTTTCAGACCATCACTGATTAAAACCTGACATGTATGAAAACACTTACCTTAGACATGAAGTTAACATGCATATGCAATGAAAGCCGACGTTCTCTACTAAAGAACGATTTTAAGTAGTAGGCCGTGCTTTAGTACCCCCGAGTGTTGATTTTCCTCGTTATTGTTGGAAGAATGTTACTTTGTCGATTTCATGACATCGTTTGTTTGCAATTTTTAATAGCCATGTAAACTTGCCACTATCTGAGGGTTTCATTTGGATTTCTTTCCTGGCCGAAACGTTTAAGTGTAAGTAATGTTTAAGTCACTTAAACTAAAGCCTGACAGCCCTGAACGGACATTCTACATAGCATTACACAAACTTCACGACATGAAGTTTTGGGCCCCATTGGGCCCAAAAAGACCGGGGATCTAAAGTCCCAAGCGCGAATGATAATGGCATCACCATAATCTGCTGCTACCCAGCTGTGTCTGAAAGCCCCGGCGGACGAATCTTATGACCGATGGTTAATGAAAAAATAGCGCACAACAGCATAATCTGAATTCATCGACATTTGAACGTCATCCAAAGTCGACTGCGCTTCGTATCAGAGAAGAATGCCTTGCGTCGTCACGTTAGACAGAACACGAACTTGGAAGGCATCGCACAAAACACCCTTACCACAAGACTGTGATACGCTAAAGAATTTCTGTGTGCGCGATCCATCAAAAGATTATACTGTTTCAAAACCAGATCATTCTACATAAAAGGGCCATTGCCACAGATTTCAGAACAAGTTCGCATTGCGTCGCAAGGTCACGTGAATGTGTGGCGGGAAGTTATATGACACGGCGATGACTGCGATACATGCTTTATAAAGCTAACGTGAAGCCTACTACGCTGTAGTTCCGCCTACGCAGGCATTAAATGGAGTTTCAGAGTCGCCTTATCTACACCAGGGCACTCACAAACGTCGCAGAAGCGTTGCATCATGCTGCTTACATCTGATGAAAAAAGTCTCAAGACGTCAGACAAACGGCTAGTAACAGGAGAAGCCGATATCGCAAAGCCAATAAGGGAAAGGTCCACGTTTGTCCCCCAACGCCCGGAGCCACCTCAAACTATGAGTTATGTAATAAGGGGACCTTGACAACCGGTACTAACTGAATGCAGCTGACTGAAAGTTTCTTCCAACTACTCAACGGCCTGACAACTGTGCACCAAACATTATCTGTCCAGAAAGGATGATAAGTCAGCGTCAACAAGGGAACGCAGCCATACAACTGATGAAAAGCATGGGCAGCCTGTTTCATTACCTGATTGGCTGATTGAGTAAATGCTATTCAATATCTCTTGAAACACAGTTTTTTGGCCCACAGCCTTGGTGCGCAGGGAAATGTCTCAAAACTACTTATTGCCTGATCAGTTGTCAACGCGCCACATTAAGTCGAAACTGGTTTTAAAAATCCGTTTATGACAGAGTTAAAATCATTCTAAAACACCTAACCGCATATCGAGTACGTGAATTCTTGACGCAGTCCCCATAAGTTAAAATGAAAAATGAGCATTTCTCAATTTAAACAACTATACTGCTCCGCAGATCTCATGTTTGTTACCATGTTATGAGATGATGATTCAACAGTCTGCCGATTTTCTGCAACAGATCCTATTCAGGAAGGCTGGATGGCACAGACCACCTGAATGTAAAGAACGCCAGTTTGTGGTAGAAATAATTACGACTTTAAACCATGCACCAGTGATAAAAATTTCATAGATTCCCGTTACGCGGCCATCGTGTTCACATCGAACAAAGTTGGAGTGAGCACATCGTGTTCATTCGCAACCTGCTCATGACGTCTACGTCATGCCATGCTTGCCGCTTGTCAGCTCTAGTGAAATAAATAAGTAGCACAAAATTCATGTGATGCTCACCATGGCTTTTTCTAAAAGGCCAAGTCCGTGGAGCAGTCCAGGTCAGTGGAGACATGGCGAACTCTACAACAGTCAAAAAACTGTTTTAATAGGCCCATGGAATTACGGTGTGATTGAGAAATGCACCAATCAATCTTTCAAACAATTCAAACTTGAAACAAGTCGAAACAAAACGATCTTCTTTATTCCGGACGGCACGTTTTACATATAAAAACACAGTTTTATACGTTTTAGTATTGATGTTCGTTTTCATACACAAAAGCAGTCATTTCCGGTAAACGATAGGTGGTTTTCTAGCATAATAATGGCGAAATTGTACAACACAGCTTCATCTATAGCTTCAGCCTTCATATCTTAATGTTTTCCATTGCTATGTTCGCCTGGTACTACCCGGTGAAATGACTGCAGAATGAGGCGGTCTTGGTGCCCAATATTCGTAGATGCTACCCCACACAGCAACCAAAAACGGCACGTCACCTAGTCGTCAGGCCGACCAGGGATGGCCAGAGGCGTATGTACCGGTCAGGAGTGGGACCGGCAACCAACATGACATACTAGACGACGGATATGAGAGAACTGAACATTAGTCACCGGGTGGTGATACAATAACCCAAGTTTAGGAGTGGTCACAATGACAATGCAAAACAAGGCGCAGGGGCTAACTCACGTATAGTTATCATCACAACTGATCAGTTTTCGCCAACATAAAATGTTTAGGACTCGTAAGTGAATTGGACGTCATAGTAACAGGGTCATCGCAGAAGTAAAATACAATGCCTTGATGTATTCAAGGACCTTGAACTTTATCAATGGCCCCATGCGTTGACTTGAAAGAACTGATCCAAAGCGCTCCTCTGCTGCCCCCCCCCCCCCCACACACACATTGCGGAGGAGTTCCCACGCCTCTGGAAATGTTCCACTGTTTTTTTTTTAGGACAAACGTAAACTAGGCAAATGTTATTCCAGACTAGCGCTAAGCCTGACCGGAACTTTTCCGACATCAGGGCTAAACATGACCAGTGAACCACAACGTCGACCCCATAACGACCGGCCCCGGGGACACAAACCATCCCGGTCACTAACCCTGCCCCAGGTCACACAACCACTACCTCTGCGCTGACCTCGTCCCGGGTCTACAGCCGTGACCTCTGCACTGACCTCGCCCGGGGCTATCCAGCCGTGACCTCCGCACTGACCTTGACCTGGGTCGGGCAGTTGGGCTGCCGGCTCCGGCGCAGTCGAGCCGGCCTGGCCCAGCAGCGCCAGGATGAGCAGGGCGTGCGCCACTCCGTCCGAGGCCGCCATGTCCCATCAGGAGGCGGCCGCTGCCGGGCAGCGCATGTGCTCGCCTGTGGCTCCGGCGGCCCGCCGCGAAACACTGGCCGCCCCCGCCGCCGCCGCCACCGCCACCCGGGCCGCCCTGCCGGCAGCCAGCACCTGTGATGCCCGCCACAGGCCACCCGCAGAGGCCTCTTCCCGGAGGGGGGGGGACAATACATGATCAGAGCAGAGAACGCAACTCACAATGGAAAGGACGATGCTACACACGTTTACGTCTTAGCGCGACAGGGCCGCACAACTGACGCTTTTGGTATCGAGAAATGCTAACGAATCTGTCGTCCAGGAATGGGATGTTTGCGCTGCAAATGCAAACAAGACCACGATTTTTAAATGACGATGCTGATGTCAACGGCCATAAATTGAAAATCGTGCGCATGAAATGGTTTGACAAAATAAAGATCACGTATTTTTTTGTAACTCGTTTTGCACGACAAAATTTGCCTTTGTTTTCACGACCTGGAAAACTATTATGGTCCGACATGACAGACGAATAACAAGTTACCAGGGCCGTCGCGTGATGAAAGGATGTTGAGTTTGTCACCGCGCCTTAAGGGCTCCGCCACCACCAAAGCGGCTCGAATCATAACACACAGAGACGCGTGCAGACACACACAGACACGTGCAGCTGCACTTGTCGCTTTTCTTATTGTCCCTCGGCCGAAACACACCAGACCCGGCGTCGAACCACGGGACGACCCCACAGCCAAGAAGCTAGCATGCCTTCCCGTGCATCTTCGGGCCGCCCATCGCGGCATAAGCGGCCTCGTCGCCGGTTAGCCGGCGTCTCCGGCGGCGGCCGCGCTGGTCCGTGCTCGGGCTCGGCCGGCGGCGGCGGCCCTCGGCCGTCGGGAGGCCGGCGGTCACGTGCGCAGAGGGCAGCGACGCCCGGGAACGACGCGCCGCCATCAGTTGATCGCGACTTCCCGCTCTCGCCGGCGGCCCCGGCCGGCTCTGGCCGGGCCAGTTCTGCCAGCGCGGGTCGGGCGGTGACGGGCCGTCCCGTGATGTCAATCCAGGTCTTAATTTGGGAGGATTTAAATGGGAACAACCAGTACCGTGGTAGAGCATGTCTGGCAAACACAGGGCAGGAACTCGTAATGTTTCCAGAAGCAACGGCACTACTTTGCACTTCACTTAAAAAATATCCAGCTTGATCCAAACAAAATCAAAACTAGTATTATTCGAATCTGCCAGCCTGACCTAAACACAATCAAAACCAGTATTATTCGCATATGGCTCATCTCCTCTCCTCCCTTCGCCGGGCAATCGCGCAGTGTGCCACCGACGCCGTGGTGACGCTTCTCCCAGCGGGCTGCTACGGTGCCCCGCCGTCACGGCGTGACGGTCCCCGGCCGTGACGGTGTCAGAGGTTCGTGACGGCGACGGTCGCGGGCGCCCGACTGACAGGCCGTCGTGCCGTTCAGCTCCAGAGGAACCCAGGATGCGACCCCTGGATGGTTGCGTTGCAATGAACCGCGCGTCGTGCACGTGGCCCCACCGGCCGCTCAATGCTCCGTCTCACAAACGACTGAGGCGAGCGTTGGGTGTCGGAGCGAACCTGGCAGACATGTTCTTTCCAGAACACGATTAGTTGCGAAGGACGACTGATATCCAACTAACTGCAGAAATGCAGCACGTGGAAATGCGGATCAGGCAGGCGGACGGACTGGGACATCATGCGTTTGTATTGGAAGTTAAGTCAGGTAAGCAGCACTAGAACCCAAAGCACTTTGAGTTGACTTCCTCGTTTCGTTCTGGTGACACCCTGGCTCCGTTCCCGGTGGGTCGGGGCTCGACGTCAGAATTGAACAAGACCCCTTTCCTGGTTAGTGGTGTTTGATTCAACACCGGAGCGTCCGCTTCCCGTAGCTGACGGAACTTCCTAAACTCATGAACGGGATTCTGTTCGTCTCGAAGCTGAAAGAGGCCAGGGTTCGCCCGGCAACAAAATGTGCACATACTTATCAAAAATTTAGGAACTGAACTCAGAAGACGTGACACTCGTCTGTAGACGAGGACCAACACACGAATTCCACATGTCTGGTTACTACGAAAAGAAGCTCCAGAAAGCGATGTCGCCATTTTGCAGACAAAAGGCGGCCCCTGATGTAATTTGCCCTCCGACAGAACCCTTTAACTCCATGTAGCCTCAGAGAACCCAAGCTCGAATACCAGGAGCGCTGCTCACGAGCACCCGAGAAGTCACATTTCTGCCGCATTCCTGTGGTCTGTGATGACTCTGAAAGCGTTTAAAAAACGCGCAACTAAGCGTGACGTTGCGGCGTGACTGTGTAAACATCTACGCTGTTCGGCACATGGTTTCGAAACTCGCTTGTTTCTTGTGGACTTCGCGGTCACCAGTTCATGAGATTACGTCGACAATTTGTTCTCCCAGGAGTGCTATGTGAGGCGGCTGTTGGCATTTTCACATGAAACTAAAGCAAGGAAGATGCGCGTAGCAGGAAGGCATTACGTGCGGAATTTTCGGCCTGGTGACTGAGAGTTAAAATAATACTTGCTACGTCATCGGGCAGAACAGTGAAACACATATACCCATGGCCGTTTTAAAAAAAAAACGGCGTACTACAACTAGCAAACAATTGCGCAAAGGATAGCTTTTTACAAAAAAATCCAACCATATCTTGACTGTCCTCCATCTATCTTGAAAGAAAATAACATCATCGTTGCGAAATCCTTACGTCATTCCATTGGATGATTGCTTTCATCTGTTAACAGCAAAACGCACAATAATTCACAATCCATATCAGCTGTTTCACCACATCAGATCCCCGGACACATAACCTGTTCTTATCTTGCAATCTTTCATCTGTTGTCAACAGGGAAATATGAGACTGCACTAACACCATGGAGAAGCTGGGAACAAATCTTCTGCGAACAGTCCTCTGTCGTCGATCAGACGTTTCTACCATCTTTACAAAGTTTTATAAACGATTACCGTTTGGAAAGTTGCGACGTAAGTCGAACGATATCACTAACACCATCCATCAACAATAAAATGGTAGGGTCAAAAACTGCGCTACCTTCTCAAGATAATGCCATTATGAACAGAACAGACTTTAATCTCAAATGTATTGCTTTTCGCCTTCACAAACAGGTCATTCTCACGAATGGAAATTGATGTTAGAGAAATACCAGACAGTGTGAGTTTATTACAATGTCAGCCGTAGATTACATTTCCCTTGCCTCCTGACACAACTTCTACCATTTTTTTGTTAGTTTTGTTTTCATTTTTTGTTTAGAAGGATATTTTACGACCCTGGCGTCGGAAGTCGACTGAGAAGGCTGTTCGGCGGCGATAATGTTATTTTGTAACGATGAATCGCGCGGCAGCTAAATGTCCGACCCCTAAAAACACGAGACACCAAGACAACAATCCTAAATCCAGGAAAAATTTGCAAAAAATGGACACAAAATAAGACGTTATGCTTCATAGGAATAAACGGCTATCGTGGAAACTTTCCGGATTTTTTTTTAACTCAGCAGTCCCCAATATCGAACGTACGTAAGCTCATATGACGCAAGCAGCCCTCTGGGAGTTGTACTGAGTAGGGTCCTGCCAGTCTTCACGGCTGTCCCGCGCCGGGCGCCGGCGCTGGCCGGCCCCGGACCGTGTCTGCGGGCCGGCCCAATGCCGGGGTGGCGCCCTGCCCTGCGGTGACAGCTGCGGGGAGGTGCGCCGCGTTTGGCGCCGCGTCTGGCGCCGCCACTGGCGCCGCTCCAGTCTGGCCGGCCGGCCGGCGGCAGCGGCGCCGCCGCCGCGCCGTCCGCACCCTCTCATCAGCAGCCATCAGAGGCGCCGCCCCGGCCCGCCGCCCCGCTCGGCCGCACAAGGTGCCCCATGCTGCCCTCTCAGCACCACCGGATGTGCGGTAGTATAGCCTTGGTTGTAACCGCCACGGACCCTGGGATAGCGACACACTGCCCTTCATTTCGCCCTACGGTGCAGATACACCGCCTGACTCGACACAATCAAGTGTCTTATGTTGGCACGCCTTACTCCTGGTTAACGTTGCAACAGTAATTAACCTTGGGGTATCCGATCAACGGGGTCCCGTCCGAGCGTCATACTGTGTAATGTGCATGCATCTTATGATTGCTATCACAGTCGATGTATTGTTTTTAATAGCGTAGCAGACATGAGACCCTCAAACACAGACGGGACAGCAGGGGTATTAATTTCTGTAAATGACTGCGGGGGCCGAGCCAAGGGCCCGACAACCTAACCTCCCCCAAAATGTGGGTTTCTCAACGGATTTAGCCCACTTTACTTTGACCAACAGGAATTCATAAGTTTTGTGTTACTATTTATTAAATAGGAATTGCATTCTCCCATACACATGGCTAAATATGTACACACACACACACCCACACCCACACCCACACCCACACCCACACCCACACACACACCCACACACACACACACATATATATATATATATATATATGTATGTATGTATATACACATATATATGTATGCATATATAGACAGATAGATAGGTAGATAGACAGATAGATAGATAGATGGATAAAAAGATAGATACATCGTTTTAAACTTTATTCTTTACTTTCCGTCTATCTGTTATCTATCGTGGCAGAAAATACTGGGGGCCCAAAACACCATTGGGGGGGGGGCCAAATCAACACTGGGTGGGTCTACGCCCTCTCAAAGAAATACGAATCGGCACCCCTGCAAGACAGGCATTCCAAATGATCCAACAAGTGGTCGTGTGTTTATAATATCTGCGAAGCTCGCCAATCAATTCAAACACAATTCAATAGGACGTATCACAGCACTCGCGATCTCGACACCGACTGATAGCAAGCAAGCAAGACAGCATTGACTGCGACAGGCTAGGTTTGCTGTGGACAAACATGTCTGAGTAGGTCTGAGGGCCGTTTTGAGCACGTGTTGAAATTATTATGCGCAGAAATTTTTGTATAGGATGCAACGCACGACATTAAACAAGCGCCTTATCGATGATGTCCACGGAACGTTGCAGAACTAGCATGGCATGAATTCAACATTGGAAACTGATGGTTCCGCATCAGCCACTACCGGAAATGAGAGCCGTTAACGTGTACGTGAAAGGGTTCACATAACGCGGGGTCGTGGTGTTCTGTTTTCGTGTTCATATCTCGAGATCGTTTACGCCAACCTTTTTGACGAAGGCGCACCCACAGCAAAAAAAAAATCTGCAAAGGCGTCGGAAGTCTAGGAGTCGCCTACCACCAGGCCGGGTTCCTTAAACGAAACCCAACGCAACCCCAAGTTGTCACAAAGACCATCTCCTCTCCAGAAGAGCCTAATCAGGACCTGGCCCTTACCACGAGACAGGTCCGTCCCTGGATGACGCATCACCCAACAGTGACCCACAGGCCGGCCTCAGACAGAGCCGTCTCCGGCCGTGGCAGGTGCAACAAACAGCCCTGTCAGTTGCATCATCTGCATGCCACAGCCGTCGGCGCTTCGGCATGTATGACACCCAGATCGATGGCTTTGTGTCATCAGCGTTTAGTCAACCAGCACATCATGATGAAACGTGGTGGTCTCACGATTCACTCGTTCGATTACCCAGCGTGAACACTTGAGGCGCGCAAGCAGACACGTTCCACCGAAACCGATCAAGGGATATCGCAACTGGTTACAATAATTCGGCACCCCATAACGAAGGACCATGTTTGCGAGGGAATCTGTACGAATTCAGTTAATTTAGTATTTTCCTCCCGGGCAGTAGTCCTCTGCCGGTGGAAGAATCCCAGTCGGTCTCGCAACACACGGTGCGCCTATTCTTGACGCCTTATTGGGTTAAGAACAGTGGTTCGGTGCGCATTATACCGTATATGCTCGTCAGACGCCTACTTATGTCGCGTCAAATCCCATCGCACTCTCAACATGTGGCAACATTCTTCTTTGCTGTGTCATCTGCAAATTCCCATCAGTGGAGCCCAAGCTCAAATTCTTACTAAAAGCAGCTTGACTGCAAACCCGCTGACAGACCTTGAGACGGCTTCACGGTTCGTCTGCAAAATCTGCAGTCACCAGTCTGCGAGCCACCCAAACTTTGCCAGCTAAAAGCTAATTGCTTCCTGGAATACAGCCCGAGCCATGTTTGCAAATTGGCCTGACGGACTCTCGTAAACAACCGATACCTACTGATATTATGGCTGCTCTATCTTTCTGGACACCAGACCATCACATCATTTTACGTCCACTTAACGTTTCTTCACGCCTCGTCCCCGCCATTCAAACTGTTCGCGTTGAAAGGTTCAGAACGACTTGTGCCGGTTCCAGAGTCGGAATATTCTAATTGCTACAGTGCCGCCCAATTCACGATCTTCATCTGTCAGAACCCAACCCGCTGCGTTGGAGCGTGACCTGAACGCACGACAGGAGCTTGCGTTCCGACGCAGGATCAGGAGTAGCGAGTCCCATCCTGATCCTGATCCTGATCAGGATCAGGATCAGGAGTATTATGTCCTGAGCCACCCCAAGTGGTGGACTGAGCAACATGCCGCCCACCATCTGATGCGCGATCGCACGGACCTCCGTAAACACGTGGCACCAGGGACGTGTCCAATAGCGTGGTAACGGATCGCAAAGTCGCAGCATCATGCCGTGTCTCTTGTCGTTAGTTTCCCATTCACCGTCCCCTCCACTGTTAGTCAGAGTAACAGGCTGTCGATTATGTCCAGGAAACAGTCAATTTCCCGTTAACCCGGCTCCACTTCAGCCCTTCTCCGGCTGAAGAGCTCGACCGGCGCCTCTCGGCCGGCGCCCCGGTCAGAGGGAGGGCTCGGCGCGGCGTCCCCGAGCGAAGCGCGCGACCGCCGATCGCGCTGCACCGGCGCACAAAGGCAGCCGTCCGGCCGGCGCCCGCCGAGCTAATATTTACAAATTCCACGGCCGCCGGCCGCCGGGGCGACCTGCCGCCAGTAAAAAGTGGCGCGGGTCGGCGGCGCCAGGCGGCGGCGGCGGCGGCGCGGCGCCGTCGCCGTCACTCGCCGCCGCGGGGCCGCGACGCTGACGGCGCGCCGCCGCCGCCGCCGCCGGGGCGGCCGCCGCGGCCGGCGGTAGCCTGTGATGAGCCGCCGGTGATGAACGAGGTAATGGGGGCCGCGGCCGGCGCGTGACGACCCGGGCGGCGGCGCGGCCGTGATTTACATGTCGGGCGGCGTGATAATGGGCTGAGAGAGGCGCCGGCGAACGTTGGCCACCCGCGGGAGGAGGCCCTCCGTCTGGCCGCCGCCGGCCGGCCGCGGCAGACGGCGGCGGCCTGATCCGACAGTAAGGCTGATTGATGGCCGAGCCGAGTTCGGGCCGAGTGAGGGAGGCCTCCTCAGCACGCGAGAGTCGGGAACTGGTGCAGCCTCGTGGCGGAGGCTGTTTCGCAGCCACGATTGACCTGGATAATTTGGGGGGGCTAGTTTATTGGTGCTTCGATCGTGTTCACTCGCGACCGATTGGACACGCCGCCTCTGCCTCGTCGCCAAACCCATTCAAAGATACGTTTATTACACGACCTTCTTCCTGCAGACGAGTGCAACCGACACTTAGACCATCTTCGGTATCGCAATTTCTTGTGCCGACCACCCTTGACAATCGGACCCAGGGCCTTGGGATCGTAGGAACCAGGACCGACGGTCGAACCTTAGCCCGTACGACGATCGGGCTGCTCCTCCACGCAGGAGCGCAGCAATCATACCGACTGCGCGGTCGTATCTGCTCCTGTTGATGCAAGAGTCCCACCCACGGACACTGTGCCAAACCCTCGGCTGGAGCAGTGAAGTTTCTCTTCTGAGCAGCGCTCACCTCGTCAGCTTCCACGCCGCATCATTAGCAAACCATCAGCCGGTCGTCCTCTTTAATCCCTAATGGCCGGCTGTCGACGCTATGCAAATCAATGCAGGCGTCAACGGCTGCAGCGCGCTCACAGGCCAGGCGTCATCCTTCCGTCTGCGCCGCCTTCCGGGAAGACGACGGGACCGCCGTGCGGGGGGGGGGGGGCTGACGACAGCGGTGACAGGAGCCCTCACGCCTCCGCTTCGGACGGTGGCGTCCGGCCGCGGCGCGGCTGCTCGGCTTTCCGCAGATCGGGATCAGGTGGCGAGACCCGGTGCCGGCCGGTGGCCGGCCGCGACACACGGCCAGGAATGGCGGCGCCGGACGATTTTCGTGTCATAGGCTCGCTCAAGGCCAGCAGGCCGGCTCGGTGGGTTCAGCGCCGTTTGCGGCAAAGAAGACGAACGGAGGAAAATTACCGTGCGGACGTTCCAGGGGTTTTGTAACCACGGACCGCAGCACAAAATCCGTTTAAGACAAGTTTCAAGCGACCTGTTTCACGCAAGGTCTGGAAACCAACATACCTGTTCGGGCACTAAATACAAAGGAATAAACATAATTGACAAGTGTCAAAGGCACCCGCTGGGTATGTTACACTTCACATACAGAGAGCCGTACAGCCGTGAAGGGAAACCTCTTTCGCTTCGGTTTTAGGCTTTTATCAAGCGTGCGCCCTGCAGCTTACTCGTTAAATGGAATGGAATCGTATTTTGCATATAAATACAAATATATATGAATATATACGTACATACACGTAAATCGCATTTTGCCTCAGCCTCTTTAATGAATACGTTAGGTGTTTAACAGAGACATGACAAGTTGGTGTTGCCATGTGATACATTTTTTCTGGGGATTATTAAGTCGTTAATTCCTATTCACTGCACATAAACGGCGGCAATACAAAAGGACGGCTAGACATGTTGTGTTATATTATTCTCATCCATTCATTTCATTCATAAAGCCGCAATCTGTTGACATGTACACTGAATAATGACCTTGTATGTGTCGTTTTGCTAAATAGAATACGTAATGCTCATAATACTCATACTCATATACTCAATCATAAAAAGCTCATAGCGTAGTTGTTACAAAATACATATAGACATGATGACGATAACTGTTAAAGAGGAACAAATATATATAAATATATATATATATATATATATATATATATCTGGGGGGGGGGCGCGCGCGTTCTTTGTTCCAAAGAACAAATTTCCTACGAAAAGTTCCACAAGCGAAAAAATCTTAGCCAGTTTGTTATCCCATGAGGTCTTTGCAGACAAAGACTTTGCGGACAAAGTGTTTGCAGACAAGTGCACTTTATTCAAGACTGATATGGTTTCATACGTGAAGAAGATCGTGGAAATGAGCTGCATGTTGAGCTTATGTCATAAATCACGTGATGCAATGTCGTGAAAACAGGACATGTGTCATCAAAACAGGACAGGAAATGTCTGTCAAACCGAACAAGAACGTGTCAAAGAAACAAGCAGGCAAGCTGATAAATTCCCGTTTTTAGAAAAGAATCGCAAGTTGCCCCTCAAACAACAGCATGCCATCAACATTATAAGGAAGCTCGTGTATCACACCAATCCCACCCCTTCGTTGTCAGGTTTCATCCTTTGGGTCACACTCTCTAAAGAACTTTTCCCCTGTTGGCCGTGACATCGGAGTGCTAGTACCTATTGGTATTCTCAGCTGACAGCGCCACTGCAAGGCGGGATGATCGACACGTGTATCGGGACATACCGGCCCGTGTTGCGTCACTTATGGATACCCGACGCCTGGTACGGGGCGGTCACGTGCCGAAGACACCGCTCGTGTCGCTCTGGTAGTCAGAGGACGAGCGCTGCCGGTCCGGAGGCAATGGACGTCTGGTCAGCAGTCTGAGCTGCTGATGATGATGCGTTCCAGTGAGTGAACAACGGACACTGCGAACCTGGAGACGTTCACGGCGCGGGGGGGGGGGGGGGAGTGGCAGATGCAACAACTGTCACATCGACTGAAAAATGACAGAACTGACACGACACCAAACCAATGAAAAGGTCACTTAAAATGTAGGCAACAGTTTCTCATCAGAACTTACGAAAACCAATTACGTCGCCTTGTCCACGAACGGCGGCGCCGTACCATGTCGCGAAACGTCACCGCAGTTTCGCGACATCTCCAGGGCCTGTATCCTATCTCGGTCGACGCAGCCTCTTCATCCGAGCCGCGACACGGACAAACCCCGAGCGCGTCGGCACCCGCCGCCGCGGTCTCCGGGTCGGCCCGCCCTCCGACCGGCGGCCGACGTGACGGCGGCGCGGCGGCGACGTCTGCGACGCGGCGGCGGCGTCTGTGACGCGTCGGCGGCGCGGCGGCGCGACGCGCGCGTGTTTGCTCGGGCGGCGTTTGTTTGCGGCGGCACTCAGCGGCCGCGGCGGGCCAACAGCAGCCGCTTGTCCTGGCGCCGGCAGGGCGACGCCGCCGCTGTCTCCACTGACGCCGCCAGCGGACGTCACGCGGCGGACGTCATAGCGGCGGCGGACTGACGGTGCTGGACTGACAATGACTGACCGAGTGAAGTCACGAGAGCGACGTCACGTTTCCGGAGGACTGGCGTGATGTGGTTATGTAGCTGACGTTGAAAACGTCACGTGACGGCGGACGTCACGAACCGCAGGACTGACATCACGCAGTCGCGTCGGAACGGGGTCAGGGGTAGTGTTCGAGACACCACCACTTTGCTCGGAAATGTCCACAATACATCACGACCGTTCACGGTAAATATCAGGTCGGGAAAACCAACCTATTCCACATTCTGTCGTCGCCGACACTACTGGGTTGGAAAATCCCAACTTTTTTTTCTAAATTCGCGCGCCACCGACATCGTCAGGCTGAAACAATCACGTGGAGCCATATCCAGGAGACAGATATCGTCAGGAGGCGAGACGGCAGAGCTTTCGTCACGATCACCGGCACGGGGTCACGGCCGTTATGACTGACGTTACGACTGTGGGGTCGCGGCATGGGGCCCATCCACATGGCTGCGAGACGTCAAAGCCAACTGAGCTAGGCTACGCCTGTGAGGAATTATTCCGTCAGAGTTCATGCTTCACGGAAGCCATTCTGCACTTTTCTCTGTCGACCTAAAGGAGAACAGTCGGCGAATGCTTCAGTGACAGTTTCAGAATATTACCGGCCGAAATACTGAATACGATGCGCAGGCGACGACAAATCCGATTTTCCCAGAACGAATGGAGAATTCGTTGTGACTTGGAGGCTTCGTTTCCTGGCAATTGGTGAAGACAATACACACCAAATAAAGGAATCGGCGACAAATGCATCAAAACGATTAAAAAAGGCAACAGCAATGTAACAACAAAACTCACTGTGCAAGACCCAATCGTCCCTGATCGACTTCACAGGTTGCCCATTCCTGCTGGGCAGTTCACCACTTGCAAAACATGTTCAACCTTTGCGGTTCGCTGGCGAACCACCGACTTTGTCCTCTAAATCGAACACACGGCGCACCATCGGATGGGTGCTTCGCCAGCACGACAGCCCGCCCACGCTTCTCTTGGCCAAGAGTCCGGTACAGGGACTTCTTCCAGACCGGAGCTGCGTTTGGCCGTGCTGGACGTTGCGGTAACGCGCACGAGCTTTTGCAGTGCCACGCCGTGAGAAAAGACCTCTCGGAAGCTGAAACCCAGAGGACCTTGGCAGCGTGCTGAAGCCAGCCTACTCGGATACTGCTCCGCTTACACACGCCGCGGAGTGCCCACACTCGCCGGCACGTGTAGTCTACGTCCGGCTCGTAGGAGGACGGTTCTGGCCATTATTCTCGTCCGAACAGGCACTACCCGGTAAGGACCCAATCCTCAGCCGTGGCGAAAGCATTCTTGCCATCAGTCGATAACCATGTGCCTCAGGCCGGCGCCTGCTGATACACCGCTGGGTGTCAACCCCAGCGACAATGCTGGCAAAGGTCTTCGGGAGCTTGGACTCGGCCCCGTCCTCAAAGTGACGTGAGGGAGGAGGTCCGGTCTGGCGAGTCACCGCTCAACTACGCCCCGTTCCCGAACCTTCCCCGTCTTCCCGTCTCTCTCCGATTCGACAAAAAAATTTGAGCAGATACATAGGTACTGCCACATTTCGATGATAAGGATTGATATAAATTCCGTGTGGGCACGTCTTATAACGGGTGTCTCCAAAATCTGACTCAAATTCCAAATAGCTCCCAACCGATACTGTACGAAAACACCGGGCTACACATCTTTATATATCAGCTTTGGCCCGGCCGCGGCCGACGGCACGGAAATCACTTCGCGTTTGCTGAATTGCCTCGCGTAATGTTTGTGTCACCTCCTCCAGTCTCCGCCGACCTTGTCTCTCACCGGCTTCCTGGACGGTGCTATCCAATGTTTCTCATACACCACTGATTCCGAATGCTCCAAACCCACTCGATTCGTCTGCTGCTGGACATGTTCGGGGGTCTGTCAATCTTAACGTAGCGGATACCGCTAGCATCCAAATATGACATCACATCATGACAGCAGTGGCAGGTCGCTAGGTTAGGCCTGAAGAATGAGTCCGCCTCATGGCCCCGCTGGTCCGGGAAAGGTTTCCGACGTCGTTTGATTCACTCTTTCAGGGACGTTTGAAGACCTACACACAGGCTTCCCATTACCAGGGATGGGGCGACGCTGGGGAGGGTGGTGGTGAACCATGACTCTTATGCGTGACTCAGACGGCCTGTCAATCTTGTCAGTGGTGTAAAACAATCGGTTTTTGGAGAACTCGCAAGAAATGCCAAAGCATGCCTGGTCGTTCATAGCGACGCCAAATTCACACTACAGGTTAAACGGCCGGCGACAGAGCTTCAGCCTACTTTGTAAAATCTTCTGTCTTTGCTCCGGCGCCAGCAAGGCTGCCATCGTCCACTTGAAGTAGGTCAGACAGCATTCGTTTTCGGTGTTGCGAATGGTGGAATGCGACTCTAAAACGCATTGCGTTTTGCCGCTAGAAATATTCCGAAGGGACCAACCACGCCTTCCGCTTGATACTGTGAACCCAGTTCGACGTCGTTTTTGTTGGCTCAGTCCCACTACGCATCTTTCTTTCGGGACATCTGTTCGTTGACAAAATTAACGCGTGAATCGCGATAGTTTTATTCTGATTGCTGAAGATATGTCCGACAGTCATAGATCTGCCAGACATTTCTTTCGACATTGCTGGTCATAATTATCAGCCATCCTCCCAGCTTCAAACATGAAAGGTGCCGTTAAGCACAGTTTGGCTTTATCCCGGATGTTCAATACAAAAATAACCGCCGAGCGGAAAATGCGCTACACTAATACTGTCGTTACACTACTACATAAACATCGCAGCTATCCCTTTCCCCATCAAAATTTACACTACAGGGAGGTAAATGCACCACTATATGTGGTTCTCCGTAAGGAATACGCAATGTTGGACCCGTTCTTAATCCATCGCACATCCAATGTTTCCTCGGACTGCGTACCGTGTTCCATGATTCCACAATAAATAAATAAACACAAACGCTCCTCAAACAGCGGCCCCTGACATAAACTGCCTTAGCATCACGGCTTGTTAGCAGGAAACAATAAAAACATGCCAAAAACAATCAGGTACCATTTCAGTATACCACTCGCCCTCTAACCCTATCCGGTTCGAAAAACCATGACGCGACCTAAAGCCATCCTCGCTGAGTATGACGCAGCCAATACGACAAAACGGTGTCAATGTCCCCGCATCTGCGCACATCGTCCCCGTTCCACCATCGAACGCCCCCTCCCCCCCCCCTCGTCCCGCCTCCTCGCCTCGTTCCGTCTGGTCTGGGCCCGCCGCCGCCAATGAGCGCGGCCCGAACCCATCCTGTGACGTCACACAGCACGAGGTCGCGGGTGGCTGTCCGGTGGCGGCTAGACCCGTCTGGCGCCAGGCTGCGGCCCTCGCGGTCACCACAGCTACCCCGCTGCTGCCCGTCTGCTGTCCAGCTGCCGTCTAACCGCCCAGCTGCCGGCCGGAGCGGCGACACGGCAGCCGGCGGCCGCTCACCTGTCCGTCCCCTGCCCGGCCGGCGCTGCGACGGAGCTCCTGTCTCGGCCGATCTCCGGAGCCGCGGCCGGCGCGTCGTCCCGCCGTCGACGTCACTCTCGTCCGTGACGCCTCGCCCGCTGGCCGCGTCACCGCCCGTCACAGCACGTCCACGCTCTCACGCACGCCCCGCGCCCGCGCGTCGCCGTGGGCGCCGACTGGCGCGGTGACCCCTGTCACGCAGGGCGCGCTGGCCGCCCGGTCACGTGGTCTGGCCGGCGAGACTCGCGCGCGGCCGCCCGCCGTCCCGCTGAGTCACATGGTTGGGGGAGGGGCGCCCCCAGGTGGGCAGGTACGGCGCGTGCGCAGCAGCGCGGCGGCCGCCGCCGGCGCCGGCCGGCCGGTTGGCCTGTCATTATAGTCGCCACCGCGGCGGGCCTACGTGGGAGCGGGAAGGGACGTAAATGGACGTAGGAAGGGTGCGCGGCTATTGTTGGTGAGACTGACGGGATGAAAAGCTGTCAGGTTTGTGTGCTCAGCAGTGAGTGGTCCAAAAATGACCGGGTGGAAGGTGAATGTATGGTGTGTTTACTGAGGACGATGTCCATTGGCAGCGTTTGACGTCGGGCACAGGAATAGTCAGCAGATGTAAACTTATCACGGATATGTCGTTTGAGACGTCAGCGGACTTTCTCGATCAAGTCTCATGCCATGTTAAATGATTTGTTCCACCAGGTGCTCTTTCCAGATGAATTACGTAACGCTTGTTTGGCTTCTTAATGTAATGAAGTGGCCGCGATGTAGTGCACGCCTGGGCAGCATGGAGTACGTGGGATTGTGAAAAGTCAAGATTTTCGTTTTCCATGGTCGGGAGCAGGTGCGGATCCAAGGGGGGAGGCGATGGGAGCAATCCCCCCCCCCTTGAGGCCTGAGAAGGGGCTCCACGAGTGGGGCCCCGAAGGGGTCCCTCTCAGTTAAAAGAGGCCCCGAAGGGGCCCCGTATGAGCTTCACCGGATCTCTGTAAAAACGTGACGGGTTCTTGATGCGGTCAGGGGGGCCTGTGGGAGGGTTAGATGACCCTTGAGACGCGTAGAAGGGCCCAGGGACGTCATCAAGTGGGGTCCTAGGGGCCAAAGGACAAGACAGGCCACGACCCCCTGAAATGTTTGAAGGGGGCCAACACCACCGATGTTATCGAAAATTATATACAGAAAATCCTACTAAAACCGAAGCCATCGCAAAAATGTTTTAAAAACCGTAGACAGGACAAAAGATGAAATGTATAGGTCCAAACATATAGAGAGGCCGTTATTGGCCTGAAGGGGCCCCTTGCCGGCCTGTAGGGGCCCCTACCAGCCTGTAGAAGCGCTCTGCCAGCTTGTAAGACCCCTCGCCGGTCTGTAGGGGCCCCCTGCCGGCTTATAGAGGTCCTGCTGGCCTGCAGGGCCCCCTGCCAGCCTGCAGGGGCCTCCCGCCGATATGTAGGGACTCATGCCGGCCTGCAAGACCCCTGCCAGCCATGGAAGGTCCCCGGTTGGCCTGTGGAGGGAACCCCTGCTGTCCTGTGGGACCTTTGCCGGCCTATAGGGCCCCCTGCCGGTCGATAGGGGCCCTCTCTCTGCCTGTAGATGGCCTCCTGTCGGTATGCAAAGACCCGCTGCTGGACTGTAGGGAGTTCCTGCCGGTTCGTAGGACCTGCCGGCCTATGAGACCTCTGCTAGCCTTTCGGAGTGTCCTTGCTGTCCATGGGGTCCACATGAAGTGGGGAGCACCGCTGGGCGAGGACCCCCAAAATTTTCTGCTGGCTGCGCCCCTACAAGGGCTCCTGAACCTTCCAAAGGACACCTGAGAGCACGGCAGGGCCCTAATACGGCAGATTGCCCCTAAGGCCGCCGGAAGGGTCACAGGGCCCCTGAGAAGGCCAGTATGAGGACTGAATTCCTTGGACGGCATAGGGGCCACTGGAGGCCATAGGGCCCCGAATGGGTTTCACGGACCTGTATGAATATCTGAAGGTTCTTCATGTAATCAGAGGACCTCCGGGAGGGTTACTGAGATTCTGAGACCGCTAGATGGCCCCTAAGATGGATAGAAAGGCCCCTGAAACTCTCCAAGGATCTCTGGGACCGCAAAAGGGGCCTCAACACGACACAGGGCTCATGAGACGGTTTAAAGTGCCAGAGAGACTCCTGAGACGGCAAGAACTTACGAGGGTGCCTAGCACGGCATAGGGCAGGCAGAGGGGCCCCCTAATAGGGATTCATCAGTGACCTTAACCTCGAGAGGGGCCCAAATGGGCTACATTGAGATCTTTTTGAAAACCTGAGGGGTTCTTCATGCAGTCAGCGAGACCGGTAAGGGTCAGGCGTGTCCTGAGACAGCAAGGTGAGCCCCTATAGAATAGATGGCCTCTGAAACAGCCAAAAAGGTCGGAGGGCCCCGTACGATTCAAAGACGGTAAGAGGACCTCTTAGACGGTATGGGGATTCTGGGCGGCCAGAGAGCCCCCGAGTATGTTAAGCAGGTTTCTGGCATAGAAAACGTCAGCCTAAAACTGCCAGTAAGGCCCCAACTCCCAGCCAACCCCATGTAACAAAGGAGACTTTTGATACTGCCGTAGAGAATACCGGAAACGTTCGGAGGGCCCTTGATTATGCATTGCAGTTTTTTATATTCCATCTCCGTCAGTTTTCACAGCCTGTCTCCGTGAAGGCTGCTCGCACGGTCTGTCCGCGTCGGTGTCAGCAAGTCTTCTTCGGTGTCCCTGGACCCCCATCCGTTTCGATTGGTCTCCTTTGATCTAGCTCGATCTCCATTAATCTCTGTTGGTCTCCTTTGGTCTCCATCAGTCTATAATTTTTTTCGGTCTCTCTAAAACTCGCTCGATGTCTATCGGCCTCTGTCGGTCTCAGCCGTTCTCCTTCGGTTTCTTTTGACCTTTACTGGCCTCCACCGCTCTCCACCGGTCTCCGTCGATCCCCGTCCGTCCATCGACTTTCGTCAATCTCTGCCGGTCTCCTCGGTATCCCTCAATCCCCCTGCCAGATGCTCCCAGCCTTTCTTTGTTCCCCACAGTCACTCTCGTTCCAGTCTGTTTCTGTCTCTTTTTCTGTCCTCGTCTCATTCCCTGTGTCTGTCTCTGTCCACCAATATCTGTCCTTCTCTGTGTGAACCTGTTTGTGTTTGTCTGTCTGCATTTATATCTGACCGCGCCTATGCTTATTACAGCGACTTTTTTAACCCGCCTCCGGCTGGGAAGGCGGTTGACCGCCCCCCTGAGGTTTTTCTTGTGCCTTTTGCTTGATCACTTTTACACCTTGTGTCAAAGTTTTGACCTCAGGTTAAGTCAGGTGTCTGACCAAGGTCAGGTCAAACAGACCTATGCCTAAAAAACGTTTAGTACCCTGTAACTTTTTCGGAAAACAAGACATCACAATAATACTTTCAGCGACTAATGATCTTGATAGATGCAACAAATCTGCTGTCTCAGATTTTTCGGAATTTTCTGGGATATTGCATTAAGGTCAATCCCATTTTAAGACATGTCGTTTTTTCGGAAATTGGCGGGATTTTTCATAACATTTTTAGCGTGGAGTGAAGCAGCCATCTAGTTATCGTCATTGTGCAAAGTATCAGTGACTTCTAGCCGTTGATCTGAGGTCAGGTCACGAATAACTGTAGTGAGCCAAAATGTGCCACCCTCAAAATCAGCGATGAATTACTCAGAATGGGTAGAAAATGGCATAACTGGCTGGCACAGATGTAAGTGATACCAAGGACCTCAAAAAGTTTTGAAAAATTGCACATTTTGGAAATACACGGGTTCTCGCGAATAAAGCTCCGCCAGTTGTGGAGATTGGTAACTAATGAATTTTTCAAAAATTGAAGCATGAGAAACCATCACTAGAACCACTAAGATCAATAAAATTTGCATGGATAGGTTTATGTCGCGAAAATAAAGGGACGCTAAAATTAGTTCCCGTTAATTTCTTACTGCGTACCGCCTGCGGCGCCCGCCGACAGCCGGCGTGAAAATTGTCGTCTCTTTGACTCAACGTTTAGGCGTATGTATTGAACAGATCTGAGAAATTAGACGTGTATTGTCATCTGCGGACTTTTACTTGTGCGTTGGTGCCTCTGCCTATGCGTTGTTAGTCACAGCCCTTGAGATTCAGACGGTTTCTCGGTCTCATGCAGTCGTCTATGAGAAAATATACATAGGATGCAAATTGTTTACATATTATCTAAAACTAAAAATGGCACCAGTTCCAAGCTCCATTCGTCACAAGCTTTCCAACGGTGTCCTTATTTTTATCTTGCGACCAACCGTTCGTGAGTTAGAGGGGGCGGTCAACCGCCCTCCCCCCAGTCGTGCGTGATCGTCGCCGACCGACGGTCGTGCGCGGGATAATCATGTGGCGTATTCGAAATGCCGGCATTGGAGGCCGCGTCAAGGTGAAACCAAGCAGCATGGAATGATAAAATTTTAGTTAACAGCGAGAGAAGCTAGTTTTCGATCGTCATGGGCAAAAAGAGGGCATGCAAGACGCGACATGCAGACCTTTTTTACGTTTTCATTTAAACCAACCACAACGAGGCGCACCAGATGGCTTACACTGACGTGTTCACAATCAATTGAGGAACATAGAAGTAGTATTTTAAACGGTATGCTCCCAATGGTGTCGCCAGAATCCTTAAGGGAAGACAAAGGACCTCCAAATATAGCGATATTCCTGCAAAATCACGTACTGTGCCTCTTTCACCTGATGCGTCATAGAAATACAAGTTTGGTAAGTTATTGTCATTATTTTATGGCAGCGCCAAAACGACGGAAATCCATTCGTTCCTCCGGTGTTAATTTTGGCAACAATCTCACCCTCCACACCACTGCAATCATAGTGTAAACACAAAGGACCCAAATGCCGGAAATGGCCCCACGTTGTTTCGTATAGTATTGTATTAAATGACAGTCGTGGGGTTCTCCACTTGGCACGGTGGCTATTACGACCCGAGTCTAACACAAGGTGAAAATGCGCACGGACACACACAAAGCACGTTGAGCGTGCGCTGCGCTTACCACGTTTGGCGGACAAGGTCGGCCCTATGAAATGATATGTTTGATTTAGTCGGTACCTTATTACGTGGGGCTACATAGTCGCCGAGACTTTATCACTGAAGGTTCAGTTTAGTCTTACCCTATTTTGTAGAGCTTGCAAAACGGCTTTTTTCGTGTTCCTGTGGCTAGCACGCGTCACGTGCTGGTTCCCGTGTGCGATGTTGTACAGGACTGTTCTCCAACCAATTTTGTTTCGAAAGGACCAGGTTTCGTCTCGGTGCGACCCATGGTTGGCAAAATTAGGTGCTGGAAAGGACGCCGTGTCGGCAGTTGGCAATGGTCTCAACTTCACTTGGAAATGGGCAAAATCGCCTCCTGCGTTGGTTCATGTGGTGTTGCTGGACCGGAACGGCCGCGTTCTTTGGACAGGGTCACCAAAAAACATATACAACCGTCATATGTCAACATTAGAGGTCATGCTAGGTCACATGCATAATGACAGTTGGACTGATTCGCATTGTGGGTGAGAAAAGTGGTTGCCGCCGACCTTTCCGATCGTTCAAGCCAGACAAGAGAATCTATATGCGTCTCTTAGCAAGGTTCACCAAATACAACGTGAGGTCATTTCAGTTTGCGTCATAGACATATGTCAAAATAAAACAAAGTACATTGTCCGTGGAAGATCCTTCAGTGGCAGCAAATGGCAATTATTTTCTTCTTTTTAATTATTTTAGTTTCAGCCACTTGCGACCCCTGATCTCGCCACACCAACCCGTCCAAACCAACCTCCGATGAAGTCAAACAAAGCAAGGTCGGTGAAATACCCAGATTTTGTATTTATGTCACCCATAATTCGAGTGGCTGAAATCACCCCCCCCCCCCGCCACTCCCCCAGTGATTTGCTCTTAAAATAGGCCCTACATGAAATTGTTCTGAAACCTTACAAAAGTGTTGCCATAAAAGGTCAGAGTAAAGGACAAAGGGTCAAGGTCCCAGGTCAGAGTTTTTATTAAGATATCCTCAAATGCCACGACGGTGCTCTATGCAGTATTTCAAGGGTAAAATAGGCTCTATTGTAAGAATCAGCTCCTCGAATTATCAGTGAACCATATGAACAGAGCCACATAAACCCATGACCTTGAAATGAGTTCAGTGACCTTGGCTTGAGTGAGACGTTAGGTGAAAATGACAAAATTTGTGTGATCTGGCTTTCTTCATTCATATTTTATGCGTCGCTTCATCTTTATAGCCGACTTTCTAGGAAAGCTTTCACTACAGTTGGGACTTGAACGGGTCGACCCACGAAATGCTCAGATTTGACCTGCCCTTGCCCCGTGGCTTTGCATGGCCTTGAGCTGAAAATGGTGGGTTAGCCATATAATTCCGCATCATTGCTGCATTGCCTAAGCAGCAATGCACAGCTTCAGACGCCGCGTTCTCTGGCGGTATGGTTGATTCCAAGTGTTTGAACAGACGGTGAACTCGTCGAACATATCTTTATTTCATCAGTGTCCATAGTAGCGCCTTCGACAATAAAATTCAACAAATAACTGCTACGGCTGAGACGCGGGTGTAAAATCGTTGCAATGCATGTAGCGAGGTGGCCCGCACACCGGGTGAGCCTGACCATACTACCCAGAATGCAGTGGTAAAAGAAACCCGGAACACCATGAGTGGGATGGGCACGGGATGGCCGCCCTGGAGGTAAACGGAGTCTCAGGGGCCTCTGAACGATCGGACAAGAGGAAAGGACCGGATGGATAGCTGCAGGGCCCGGATCCGAGAGGAAACCACGCTGCCCGTCCGGGGCCGACCCGCCGCGGAACCGAGCGCACCCGGCTATAGGGACTGCCCGCCTGAGGGGCACAGCGCAAGCACAGCTTCAGCACCGAGGCACTAGTGCTATAGGTATGTAACGTTACAAATGCCCGTTGAGTCTTTGGCACGACTGAGCGTGGTCCGGTGCCCGACGAACAAACCAGACGGCAATCCCGCAGCGTAACACGCTCCCGGCTCGTACAGCGATGGGGCCAGTAATGTCCGGTGTTCAGGGTCGCAATAACTCTGGAGTCTATACTGAAGGTCGCGGCTATGGTGCTAGTTGCGGTAACAGCTTGAGATGTAGTCGGTAAAGTTCTGTCCTACGAACAGTTTTGATATAAAATCACGCACTGGTAACAGGCAGTTGCGTGACTGTACACAAGAGTAAAATACTGCAGTGACAAATGCAAGCGTACGCACGAAGAGAACATGAGAAAACTACCGTGGAGTACAGTCTAGATATTGACCCAGTGCCATGCTAGAAATGTTTGTATCATTATTTCGCGTTTATTACAAAATCCGACAAAATTAACAACGATATAGCTGCGGCGCGCCGCGCGCCCACTCCGTATGAAAGATACACAGCACGGGGCCGCCTAGTCGCGATCAGCTATTACCGTCCTCGTCCGCCTCGTGGATCTGCACTTGCGGCGGCGCCAGCTCGCTGATCCGCCCCATGGAGCCGTGGCCGTCGGCGGCGGCGCGCCGGCGGCCGCTGTCGCGCCGCTCGAGCGCGTCGAAGCCGACGATGCCGAGGCCGGGCAGGCCGGCGCTGAGCACGCCGATGCGGCTGAACGACTCGCCCAGGTGGTAGCTGGAGCGGCGCGACGAGTCGGCTGAGTCGCCGCTGCAGCGCGAGCCCGGCCGCGAGCCGGAGCCGGACGCCACGCTGCCCGTGCGCGAGCGCCGGCCGCCCGCCACCAGGCTCGGCACGTGCAAGGTACGAGGCGACCCGCTGCAGGAACATGGGCGTCGTCGGCGAGCGGCCGGGGCTCGTCTGCGTCTGCGAGTCGTCCAGCGTGAGCGCCAGCCGCTCGCGCTCCCGCTTCCGCCTGCGGACGACGCCGGCGTCAGCGGACGGGCGGCAGGTCCGGCGACGCGGCGGGGCGGCACGCGGGGAGTGCAGGCCGCTTAGAAGGCGCTTCTGAGTTGGCGGGTATCCCATGAGAACGTGGCGTTTATCAGAAAACACAGGGGAAACATTTTGAGAGTTGATTGCAGGCGTAAGTACGCAATGATTCGCCGTCGTTTTTTATGGAGGGAAAACCGTGGAAGGTGGCCTCCACTTTAAGCATAGACGTATGGCTAACGGAAAAGCTGGCCGGGTACTAGTGCCAGATTTTGAGGCGATTCTTTTGGTCCAGTATCATACGGCTAGCATTGCAAATTGGGGAGGCCGAGGAATATGGACCACTTCGGTCCTCTTGTCTCTACGTCAGCGAACGAAATCCTTTTCGTAGCTTTCAAACAAACAGGGCCAGACACTGCTTCAGAAGTGTTTCTGGTAAGGGTATCGATGCTGTATTCCTACAAAGTTATGACTACTTCAGGTTTGGCTGCATTCTGGCAAGATTCGCATCATGTGCAAAACTGTTTTCGTCCAGTAGTGGCAAACAATCACACGGAAGAGCTTCACCAGGGTAGGGGGAAGTGTGCACGATGACATATTCAAGAAACAACAGGTTGGCAGTACGAGGGTCTCTGTCAAAATGACGAAGGGAAACCAAAAATCTGACTCGGCACAAAACCGGTTCCGCTCGCTGCGCCATCTAATGGTCAACTCGGCGCGCCACCTATGAGGATATTTCAAAGGCTGAGTACGTGCGGACCGCTGTGCGTTGAACGAAGCGCGGTCCAGTATTTCGGCTGGCAAGCCTGGCGAAGGGCACGACCAGCTACGCCGGCAGCTCGGGTCAAGGGCCAAGAGTGGGTCGACAGAGCGCAAGAACAGCCGCCGGTGGGCACTCGCCACTAGAAATCATGCAATAACAGGGGTCTTCTGTCGTTCTTGAGTAGACGGTCAAGTACTGGGACCTCGGCCGAGGAAAAAGACGGAAAATGTTGTAATTTGTCTTCCATCAGAGAGGCAGCCTCCAGCCAGCCATCCCAAAGTGCCCCTCGAAAATGACGGGCTACAAAACCCTCAAAAGTTACACAATGCCCGAGCCATTGCGGTCAATGGTTCTCCAGTGTAGGTTCACACATGCTTCCTGGAAGCGATCGATCTCTGGGTATTCCGGACCAGAACCCCCGATCTTTTCCCGCCGGGACCAAGAACGCAGCCGGTCTGACGTCTACCGGAACTGGTGAGTTTTCGGGAAGAGCAGGGGTCAGTCGAACCTTAGGCAAGAGCGTGGGAAGGGAGGGAGTGCAGGGGGCCCGTGCGGCAGCCGTGGCGGCCCCAGCGGCTAAACATGCAGGGCACATGCCGAGAGAACTCAAACCTGTTACCTATGTCAGACCACACCAACTATTTGTGTCAAGAGCGTGTGTGCTGTCAGCGATATGCAAGCTTTCTACAGGCGGCGGTGTTGGCTCGAGTGGCGGCGCGTTTGCGACTGAAATGAACCAGGGCCAGCACGTCAGCGAGTCAGAGACGCCGTCAGGACGGCCGGCAGACTCAAGAGGCCTGGCGGCGGGCCCGCACGCGCTGCTTGCGCGGTAAGCCACAGCTAGCGCGTCACTCTGAGAGCGGTTCAGCTCTACTGAAGCGGGATTAAAAACGAGCCGGGAGGGAGCTCCAGCTGTGAAAGCGGAACTGAAAAAATGTTGTAATGACATGGAAAATGTCGGACTTGTTATTTGCGTCAATTTCAAAGGCCGCCCTGATGGTCAATTTTTGTCCTTGTCAGTATTACCAGTAATGTGTGAAAAAACACTAAAACTCGGTTGAAGACAAATCGATATCTGCGTCACTTTTGATTTCTACGCAAACCGCGATCGGAACGGCAACGTCACGCATTGGTAACTCAATGAACAAATAAAAGGGCACATTTACTCACGGTTGACTAAAAGACTTATACACAGCCAGCCTGAACATCGTGTTTCCTTCGATTCTCACGGAGATCACTTGAGCAGAAAGGCATATGTGATGTGTAAACTCTACCCAAGAAATCTCCGGGAAAACGTAAGAGTCTGGGCGAAAATTACGAATAGGCCACAGAATGTAGTTTAGATTAAAACATGATTCGTGCTCCTTCACATGCTTTTGACATTCTTTCCAATGCCGTAAACGTTCGCTAGTTCGTTATAACAGGGTGAACAACGGCTTCTCATCCGACATGAAGAGCGTCTGTGAGCCAAACCCACCGACAGAAGGCCTTGAGCGCCCGCTGTATAATCCTGGCCGCCAGATCCATCTGCTTCCACTGTCTCGTCGACGAGACAATCTCCAGCTCCTTCCGCGTCGGGAACTGCTTCTTGAACTTCTCGTTCATTTGTTCTTGTAGCTACGGGAAGCGGAGGCGGTGAGAACGAGCGGGGGGAGCGGGCGGCGGACGTCGACCCCGGCATGCGGGACGCCACGCGCGGCCAGCATGCGTGACAAAAGATTCGACCCGCGCCGCGAACGAACGCGGAAAAGCGCCTCCGAAAAGTCACCAGCCGTCCCGTGACGGCCCGCTGCCAGCGTGACGCGCGCGGAGCGCACGCCTCACGCCACGACGGGGCATGCGAGGACTCGGCGCCGCCGGCCCAGTGTGCCTCAGGAACCTCCGCGGACAGGCATGACCGTGGTTTGCGGGGCCGATCGGGACGGGGGCGGGGGGCGAGGCGGTCGCAGTGGTTGTGACTGGCCGCACCCCCCCCCCGGCCCACAGCATGCAGGACCGTCAGCCCCAGTGGGTTCCACGCGTACGGCCATGGCTGCGGCCTTGGCGAGGCGGGAGGCTCCTGAGAGCACACGGATAATCGACAGGGTGATCTCCATAGTGGTCAAAATCTTGTCCGCCCTTGTTCGCTGCCTGTATCGCTTGTCCGACCATACCAGTTGCTCACGGGTGCGCAGCCGACGCTCAGCTTTTTTTGTGACGCAGAACGAAGCTCAAGTTTATATTGAGAGGTTCCTGGTTCGCTTTTTTATCTACGTCTCAGACGCATTTTTTTTGCGATCAACATCAAGAGCGCTTCTCCAGCCGCTCCACGCTACGTTTTACGTCTATTCAAACGTCCTTTAATCAGACCGGCTCACTGTAGTCTGAAGTCAAGAGGCGCAGGGCGCTCCGCTGGGACGCCTGATTGGACGCTTGTTTGCGACATTGTCTGAGAAGATCACCTTGGCCTCATTATCGGTCTCGATGGATTTCCCGGGAAACTTTGCCTATCTGAGCGCCAAACTGCCGCAAACTGCACCCGCGCGAAGTATAAGCGGAGAAGCGGGGCCTACGCGGGCTACGGAAGCCCTCGGCCCAAACTTCCCAACAGCAAACATGGGCGGCCAAAAGTTTGTACCTTATGGAACTCCTCCGTTTCTTCCACGTGTCCCAGCACATGCTTTGTGAGCGCGTGCAAAATGTCCAGACAGTGAATCTTGTCGCCCCTGGCGATCGGTAGGTTAAAGCTGACCAAAGCCACCGTGTTCGGCTTGGGAATGCCCAGCGGCGGGTCGAGAGAGGCAATAAAGTCGGAGAGCTGGGAGAAGTTGATGAACTGGGTCGCGTGCGGGTCGTATCTGGAAAGACAACGACACAGTTGTAAAATACGTAAACGTGCAGTATCCGAAGACGCGGAGACGGGAGCCACAACTGTCCTTATGACGTGCGTAACAAGTTTTCGTATGGGTGTAGAAAGCTATTATATTAAGATATATTTTATATTAAGATATATTGTTGATAAGTAAACCGCAGAAAGCGATATGTCATCTCATTGAAATCTGCAACAACAAGGCTGTGAGCAAAACGGCCGACATGTCTTGCAGAAGACATTTGTCTGCTCTTAAGCACACCTATCTGGAACTACGCTTGGAACCGTAACTACGTCCGTATCCTGAGAGTTTGCCAGTTTTCAGAGGCGTCCGTATTAACGTGGTGCACTGCTCCCGAGAACTGCACGTTTCTAAACTCCCTACAACCAGTCCGCACTCCGCCACGTCGGCGGCCGCTCTCTCACTTGGCCCAGCGCACGTAGAACATCTCCAGGTCCTCCTCGACGATACCGATCTCCTCCTCCTGGTGCGCCTGGATTGAAGTTCTCCAGGATCACGGCGATGTACATGTTGATGACGATCATGAAGTTGATCACGATGAAGGTGACGAAGTAGATGATGGCGAAGAGCGGCTGGCCGCAGTTGCCGTACGGCAGGTAGTCGCCGTTCTCGGCTCGCAGGTTCGGGTCGCAGTCGTCGGGCGGCTGCGCCATCAGCGGGTCGAGCACGTCGTTCCAGCCGGCGGACGTGATCAGCCTGCGGTTGCCGCGGGATCGGCGAGGGTCAGCGGGGGTCACCAGACGTCAGCAGAGCTCAGCCGAGGTCAGTGAGGTCACTGGGGTCGGCAAGGGACCGTCAGAAGTCAGCGAAAGTCGGCGGGGCCAGCGGGGGTCCGCTGGGTCAGCGGGGGTCACCAGAGGTCAGCAGAGCTCAGCCGGTCGTGAGGTCATGCGACGCCGTAGAGGTCAGCAAGGATCGCGGGGTCAGCGGGTATCAGCAAGGATCAGCAGGGTTAGCGGAGTGAAAGCGAGCCACCCAAGTATGATTCACGAGTGGCTTAGCAGGCAATATCAACGTGATGCAGCGAGAATGAACGGAACCAAGTGAGACTTATCAATCATTTATTCTGGCTCATTTCTGCTGGCTCAGTTCGCTATGCGGTTATCAAGCAGACGGTATGACGCGGTTTAAGGCGTTGACCGGAAGTAACAAAAGTTTCCAGACGCCTTCTAAGATTAGCAAAAATGAAATCGTGATGAAAGAGACCGGCCAGAACTCATTAGACGGGAGAGGCAGAAAGTCCATTTGAGTCGTCGTCAGACGAAAAAAATTCTGGGTCGCTGATCGCAAAGTAATCGAGCACAGAGTTCAGTGACAACCTTCCGACAAAATCGAACACTCAAGCGCAGGTTACATCTAAGTTTGCTGCCAAACGTTATTTGCGACAAACTTTGGATGGCGTCAGTGAACACTTAAAGTCAGCAGAATTTTAGTCAAGTCGATATTGGTAGTAATCAAGAAGAGTTCTCGAGAAAGATGGTTAATCAAGCTGAGCTAAAGATTATGACCTTACGAAGGCCTTAGAAAGCCATGGTTTAACTGAATACCGGCCAGCACAACAGGGCTGCGAATAATTTGCCAACGCTGGTCATGTGGTGCTTATCCGCTTGGTTTCCAACGTACGACCTCATCATTATTCGTCTGGGAGTTTTGCGCTCTTCTATCGCTTGCAATGAAAAGTGGAAAAATATCAGTTTAGTGCTAAACGTGTTATCTGCTTGAAAAAGCAAGACAACGCCATAAAATCTCTTTCCTCATCACCTGAAGAGCAGTATCATGCTGTTGCCAAACGTCTCAAAGTTCATCATGTCGTTGATGACCCCGCTGTGCTTGATGTTGGCGAACAGCGCGATGCCGATGATGGCGTAAATGAACATCACCAGAAACAGCAGCGCTCCGATGTTGAACAGCGCCGGCAGCGAGACGATGAGCGCGAACAGCAGCTTTCTGATGCCTTTGGCCGCCTGTTGGGGGAACAGGGTCAGCGGTATCGATGATTAACAACGCGCGTCGCATGTGTCTGAGTATCGTGTACGGCATCAGTATTCGAGATCCTGATCAGGCTTCTAGTCCAGAAAAAACGGCGTGCAGCTGCGTGCAGTTACATTAGATCAAGGAGCCTAATTTTCAAAAGCAGTTCAGACTGTGTTCATTGCTCTTTACATCCATACGACGTATGGTGTATGTTCGATTTTTCCAGCACAAAAAACAGCGTCACAAACAGGAATAAATGCTCGCATCGGTAGCCAAGCGTCATCGCAGCTTTTTTGCTGCGACGATTACGCCTGATAAATGACTTGCCTTGATCAGTCGCAGGATCCGACCTATTCTGAATACGCGTACGACGCGCAACAGAGTGGGTGGGATCGGGAACTCTGTGTAGAAATGTTCCGCCTCTATGACAAGGCTGAGGATCGATAATCCGACGAGTATAAAGTCGAACAAATTCCAGGGCACTGTGAAGTAATGCAGCCGCAGGCCGATGATTTTCACCAACGCCTCTGAAATGGGCAACGGACAATAAGATGGACGGCAGAAACGTAACAACGGCATTTGCAATACTGTCAGTGTTCAGAGGACGAAGGTACTTCTCAAAGAAATGTCTCAAAAGAGACATCTCAAAGAAATAGTTCGGGAAACACTACCAAAACTTCTACGTAGTCCGGCGCGCGCTGATAATCATACTACCTGTTCAGTCCTATAAGCCTTAGAAGTTGTGGGCCCGTCAAAGGCGCTCCTTTGGGTTACTCCCTAAGGAGGCTTATATCCCTGGTATACATATTGTCGAAGGCAGTCAAATGGGAATGCTGGCGAGCGTTAAGGTAGCATCATTGTTATTGGTACGGAACATCGGTGGCCTCAATAATATCAAAACTGTTTTTCCACTGTAGAGGAGCTCAGACCAAAACATGCAAAAATTTTATGCGAGCATGCCAAGTGTTTTCTCTTTTGTTCAAGAAAAAACTTGGTCCAAAATTGTTCGTGAAAAAGGGGGCATCGCAGTTGGCATTCATTTGGCGACATTCCTTCCAAAGGATGCATTCAAAGAGGAAAATCGACTGATGTAGACCGAGCCAATAATCCTTTCAAGAAAAAAGAATGCTAAGCAAATAATAGGGCAACAAGGCAATAAAACAACTAAACCGTAAAAAACTAGGCAACGGAGATTCTCTCGGCAAATCGCAAATACCATGCCGAGAAAAGGATTCAAGTGAGAAACGGAGAAGAGCGTATGGCTCTCAAACGCTTCTTTGTTTTAAGGAAAACTGTGGATAAAACGGATCTTAAGTTTAGGCCCGAGCTGAAACTAAACAGAAGTGGAGTGAGTAGAAGAAAAAGAGGAAAAAAGCAACTTGGCCCTGACTTCCACGGTGAGTCTGTCCGCTCTCACCGTAGGTGCAAGTACACTAAGAACAGTAGACAACGAGGGACCGAAACGATAGCAAAAACACAGGAACAGGCCAATCGTATGTGTGTTTTTATCACAATGAGACGCACGGCACGCAAAGTGGACCGTTTTAGAGCTCGTCTCAGTGAGGATAAAAAATGATAAATAAGTGTGGCCAAAGGCTGGCCGTGACCGTTAGTGATAACTGTGATATGAAACGAAGGCACTGCCAGGGGCAGACCTGAATACCCTCAAAACGATTTAAAAAAATGATAACCATTCGCAGGCATTTTCGTCGTTCTGTACATAGCTTAGTACGACTCCCTAATTAACCACTTCATTGCGTCGCAAACGTTTTATTGTACTGCAATGAAACCAAGTTGTCATGGTCACTACGAACATGCACTGTTGCAAGAAGCACGCAAGCAATACACGGACATGTTGCCGAAATGAATGTACTAAATAAAATAAACACGGAAAACTTCTGTTCCACCTGAACCAAATCAAGCTGGCTGGATAAAGCAATTACTGTTGCCCGCGGGTGCAATGCAGGACCAGGAAGGCTGACAACGGGTCACATATGGTTCTCGCCACGCCCAAATACGAGGCTTTCAGTGCTGCCCGGCTTACAGATGAATGGGTCCGGTAAATTACGTTGACATAAACACACCTGTGTCCGCAGAGAAAACATGATTTGATTCCGTCGTGGCGTAAGGCTGTCATTGAGGTAACAGAGGTCTTATGCAGGTCTTGACAGAGGTCTGTTATATTGATACAAACTATCAGCAATAAAAACTGCTTATTTCACGTATATGACTCAAGGACAGATCCATGACATTTCTGCATGTCCTGTAAACACATGCTACAAGCAGGGGCAAACACCGAGGTTTTTATATTTGAGAAACCTCATATACTTTTCACCTTTATTTTTGCTCCAGACAAAAATAGGCCGTTATACGCTTAAAAAGAGAGCATGAGTTTAATTGTGCATTGATGTACATTGTGCACATAACTTCTTACAAGGCAGGGTGGTTGAATGATGTCCGGTAAGGTAACAACCCCTGCCCCAGTCCCGGAAATAAAGCGCTTGGTGTGGGTGGTTAGCTGACAGCCTTGTTTGGTGACGTTTCTTGTGTGGAGTGTCAGGTGTACCGGCATCCGTGATTTTTTTCCAGGATTAGGCCGATACGGATAAATGTACGGCATATGTTTGTGACATCTACGGCTTTGCGCACCCAGACTGCCCATATTTACAGATTCTCATCTTAAGATGATGTGAATAAATCTGCGTTTTACGTGTTAGCCAAGTAAGATATGCGAGACGTATATCTTTTTCTTTGGTCACTCACAGAGACACGGAAGTGGAACCCAGAACAGGCTGCTAAAGTCATTGTCCTACCTTGTCCTTCGATGGCTCTATTACATGAAAAGATACAAGCTGAAGACAAGACTGCGCCCAGAATCGATGAAAGGTCGTTCTCGCGGCACTGTTTTGATATCAGTGTTTTGATATCACTGTTTTGATATCAGTGCTGCATTGCTGCTCGGGAGCTACGGCACTGCTCACTCCATAAAAATGGCGAAAAGTGAAAAAAGAAAATAACTGTGATCTTGTTACTTATATACCCATGTAAAGAGAATCATATATTGTGGGTTCGTGCGCTTCCCAGCCATAGTTAAGGGATATAAAGCTCTTTGTACGTGATCTCCAAATGTAGTCAAAAACTTCCGTTTATTGCTGGTGTGCGGTGCCAAGATTTGCCATATCACAAGCACAGCTTTAACAATAACAGTACCAACAATAACACAACACCAAAAGAATCTAAGTTCCTCTTCAAGATCTGAAGACAAAAAGACATTCCCCTCCCACTTCGCGAGGAGACTGCATGAACTCACCCAGCGAGAAGATGGTGGTGAAGAGGATGTTGAACAGTTCCAGAACGGAAGCCACTGACGACGGCTGCCCGTAGTGCTCTATACCCATGATAACCATATTCAGGAAGATCATCACAAATATGGCTATCTCGAATCTGCCGGCAGAAAGTGCACTTTGCAGCGAACACCACAGAGAAGTGAACATTTCCACCGTAGCCCTGCTCGTAATAAAACAGGACATTCCCTCCAGCCCATAACGTTGATGAAAACGAGTCGCCATATGTGGTAATCCGCCTTTGAAAAACTGCATCGTCGAATGCTTCGAGAGCCCAAGGTCCAATGGATATGTGCCCACCAAACATTCTTACCTTCGAGAAACAGCAATGTCATAGAAGAGGGCGTGGTAGTGGTTCAGAGGCCTCCTGATCACCTTCTGTGGCTTCTTTCTACCAAGCTTTTTGAGCGCGGTGTAATAGTTTTTCTGACTGTCCGTCAGAAACATCTCGAGCACTCCTCCCTCGTACTGAAGCCACAGCACCGGTTATTAAGACAGCTGCACTTATTTGCGTGTTTCATTTGAAGCATGCTAATCAATCTTGCAAAAAAGAGACCAAGGCACAACGATACTTCTTTCTAGTATCGCGCTGAACTCAGATGTTGCACGTTATGTTGTCAGATAGTTCTGTAAAATGGGTTACGTCAATTCTATCAAACAGCCCGACAGGAAACGGTAGAATTTCATCACTTCTATCATTTCGTCTTGATTTTGTGTCACTTTTTACAAAATTCTGGAGGCAAGCATGGGGCAGAAAAGATTTCGCGGATGTCATCCACCCTAAACTGGTCGGAATGTGCTGTAAACTCCACAATTAAATACGTATTCGTTTCGACAGTCACCGTAAGATACATTCCAACCTGTCACACACTGATAGCAAGACAGCGAGTGATAGAAAGAGGCAGAGAGGGAGTGGGGAAAAAAGAGGGAAGGAGACAAAGAGGGGCGGAAAAGTAAGAAGGGAAACAAGCTACAAACAGACACACAAACAAACAGATATGACTGGCACTCCCACCTTTTTCTTCAACATGTTGAAGTTGTCGATAATGACACCGATGAAGAGATTGAGCGTAAAGAAACTACCACAGACGATGAAGACAACGAAATAGATGTAGGCGTAAATGTTGGCCTCCCGTTCTGGCTGCATCTCCACTCCTCTGGCATCGACCGCGTCCGCCATCACCTCCATCCAGCCCTCGAACGTTGCCTGGCGCACATCGGAGGCCCGTCAGGCCATATCCTGAACCAGACTGCCGTGTTAGACAACTTTAAGAGATTGTAATTGGTCTGTGGGATCATAATGTCTTCCAGACCAACCACGCTGATACGTTCTAGTGCGCTTTAGTGCGTTTTTAGGGGCTAACGTAATCTTTCGCTGCCAGGGTTTCGGTCTAGGTGCGAGAACCAACGCGCCAAGTCCAGACTTGAATAACACGACAGGTTCGGACTCCATGTGTTGTCTGGTGCTATTATGCACGCGTCCATAAACAAAGTGCACACCAGATAAAAACTGGTTCATCCCCGGTCGCTACTCAAGGCGTGTAAGCTAACGGGGAAATACTCTTGAAAACCAGAGGACAGGGTCTGAACGATTTTTAAGTTCTGATATCTTCTGAAAGCACTAAAAGACGAAATATGGCATCCGCTTTGTTTTAACTCCCTTATTGCAGATGTCTAGTACAATGGAGGTAAATGTGACAGTGGCCATTGAATAGCCTGATATATGGCACTAGTAAATTACCTTTATAAGAAGTTAAAAAAAGAAACGTTAACGTTCTAGACAGTGGGCATGGCTTATGGGTGCAGTACAGCTCGGGTGCAAATGGTACGAATAAAGTACCAAACGATACCGTAAACGACAGGGAGAAAATTCAGTTACTCCTGTGATCCTGTTCCTGTGATGGGGTGGCCAATAAACATCCACAGGCCTGACCAAGACCCGCTTACCACTTGAAACAGGGCGAGATAAGCGATCCCCACGTGGTCGAAGGATATTTTTGAGTTCTCCCACGTGTAGTTTAGGTGGAAGCAGTCATTGCGATCGTTCACCACCTGCAAAGAAACAGCGCTTTGAAATGCAAGACTTGATATGGAGTCCTCAAGAATGGGATCGCGGATGACGTAGTTACAAACCATGGAATTATCGATAAAGTGCACTACTTAACCAGCGAGAAACCGTTCCAATGAAAGAAAGGAGTGGCTTAACGTTGACGTATTTTATCCTTCTGTTTTGATATTTTAGAGCTGTTAAGGAAGACGATTTTTACGTTGGGTGATCATTGCAGTTTATTTCAGACATTCTGTGAATCACACTGTTGTTCCCATTCCGACTGAAACGCGTCGGACTGTCCACGATATGTTGTGGATGTCTCTTACCTTGACGGGGAGCCTGTTTCCATCTGCGTCTAAGCACTTGTAGAACTGGCCGCTGAAGAACTGCACTCCCATGATGGAGAATATCAGCCAGAAGACCATACACACCAACAACACGTTGAAGATGGAGGGTATTGCGAACATGAGCGCGTTCACAACAATCTGAAATTGGCAAAGTACCGCGGCGACCAGAAGTGGCGTTAGACAGCTGCTCGAATTTCCTCCGCACAGGACGCATGCTAACGAACCCATAGTTATGGCCGAGATGTCTGATATGCCCCAAAAAGCAACGCAATCCCGATATACGTGTTTGTGACACCGCTTTCTGCAGACTCACGCCCATGAATTGACCACAGAGGGGGAGGAGGGGGAGGAGACTTGCTGCATTATTCATCGTAATGCCCAAATGGATTCCGGCGCATGATGCATGCTTTGATGGTGGGCGGCATCATCAGAACGGTCCACTGCGTCATATTTCCGACACGGTCTCCACATCGGATAATAGTGACAACAAAAACTGTATCACACACAAATCGGTGCTCGACATGGAATTTGGAGTTTGGCAATATGACGTAAAATGGACATTGTCCAGGTAAATGCAGCACATGGGATTCAACCAACGCACATTGCAATTGCTCTGGGAATATTAATTTCGTGAGTAATATATCTGTTCGTGTCCCTCAACCTTAAAAGTGATATTCGGTTGGGATTTCATTCATAACCTCCAGGAAGAGGATGTTTACGCCATGTTTAAAATACTACACGACGTACAAGTCAGTGACCCCATGCAAAGGAAAAGTCACACCGATAAAAGAAGATCAGTGGGTGCTAAAACTGAGGGCCTTACAGCTTCTACAAATCCTGGCTGCCACCGTCGACCCAGCTCAGGAAGCCAGCACCGCCCCTCGGAGGGCACCCGATCTCACGTATCAGGAGAGGGGGTTTGATCATTGGTGATTTATTTCTGAACTGTGGCCACCATCGATAACTTGAGCTGATGACGGCGCAAATTTAAACTCATCGCCTTCTTTACAATCCATATCGCGTATCAAACAGTTTGAATGGGTTTATCCTTCTCTCTTTCGTCTTTAGACCCTTACATTTTTAGACATTGTTGACCATGACATCCCCGACATGAGCTGACGGTCCGTGGCGTGTCATAATGGCTCCCCTCTGGGAATGAGGAGGAGTCGATCGGGCGCCGTCCGAGCGGCGGCCCAGCAGCCCGGGTCGTCGGTGGCAGCCGGCGGCGCGCGACGCCGCGTCGCGGCGCTCTTAGCGCCAGTCCCCTGTGCTGGCGTCAGACCAGCCGCTGGTGCGCAGCCGCCGTCCCCGCCTGACCCGTCCGCGGCCAGCGCCGGCCAGCGGAGCGCGCCTCCCGCCCAGACGGGCGGCGACGCAGTGAGAGAGCGGCCACCACCGGCCCGAACTTGAACCCGGCGCCGGCCGCGGGCGGACGGGCGCGCGCAGTGGCGCCGCCCTGGCGGAGACCGCGCGAAGCCGCGCCGACCGGTCCGACCCAGCACAATTACCTTCATTCCTTGCCACCTAGAGATAGCCCGGAGCGGCCGGAGAGCGCGCAGGGTTCTCAGCGAACGCAGCGCGACCAGTGTCTCGTTCTCCTCTATGGCAAGGCTGAAGATGGACGCCTGAGGCCAAAGGGGACGCATGACCGCGCGAAAATCACAGTTCGGTGTGGCTTCCGCCGGTGGTCCAGTGATAAAGACAAGACAGTGCGGTTTCGTATGCAGGTAGAAAAATTAACACAAGTCGAAAGGAAATGAGATGGAAGAGATGATCACATGCTCCACAAACCGGCTGCTGGTCTACACGAAGCTCAGCTTTCGCAGATAGCTTGGCTTCGGATTACGAGCAATCAGTAGATCTCATCACCAATGTCGGACGGATTATCACGAAATGCCCAATCAAAAAGTCGTCAATGGGATTCCTTCAGCTTAGCCTTCTCATCTCCCAGCAACAGCGGGGCAAGGAGCTTCAATAAACCGCCGACTTGGGAAGTGAGTCGATTTACGCCGAACGTAAAGCTCCCCATTTAATCGGCCGCGGTCAGGCCATAGGTCGCCGCAGACGCGGAGGTCATCGACCCAGTCGGGCGCGTCAAGCCGACCCCGGCCCGGGAGCGTGACAAAACCAGCAGACGTTGCCCGCGGGGAGTCGTTCTACCGCCGTCCCGCCTCCCTCTGCAGACATTAAGCACGGGGGGTGCCCACCCCTAGGACTGTCCGGCACGCTTCAGAAAATCACTGGGTTTGTCACTGCTCGACGACCGACACCCGACACATGACCGCAGAAAAGTCCTCTAGCCAACTGCATCAGCCCGGTGCCAGGGCAGCCGAGCGGGCCCACTGGCGGCAGTCACGTGCCACAGAGGGCTGAACCAGTGGCCGGTCACGTGCCGAGCTGGTCGGCCTGCGGCCGCCCTGGGGGCCCACTCTGAGACGGTTCGGGGCCAAAGCCAGGAGTCACGGCGGCCGGGGTCAGTGACCGAACGTGTCGCCGTAATGAAACGGCAATGAAAGCCGGGCCCGGACCCGGCTGGGTTCGGACCGGCACGTGACGTGGACGAAACGATTCAATCTGATCGTTCGTCAGTGCGAGAGAAGCAATCAGCAGAGAACAATGATTGCTCGACGTGCAGGATTGAAAACGTTCAAACAATTTCATGACATTTGGTTACCGTGGGAACAGACGACTGTTGAATGAAATCGTTTCTGAATCCGGCTCAAGTAGTGCCGATCCACCTTACCACGACGATGATGAAATCGAGGATGGTCCATGCGTTGGTGTAGTACTTCTTCAGACCGAAGGCGATCCACTTCAGCACCATTTCCACGGTAAAGAGAGTCGCAAACACCAGATTTGCAACGTGCAGGTAGCGCTTGAGCTGCGGCTTCTGATACAAGTACTTGTCCTCGAAGCAGAGCGCGATGCTGGACGCTATGATCATGACCAACACCACCCACTCAAAGTACGAGTTGTCCACCACGCGCATCACAAGGGTCCGGAATTTGAACCAGGCCCGGTAGCCCGATGTCCGCGTGAACGATTCACAGCAGGCGAATCTGAAATCAGGGCAAGCCAGTTGGAGATAGACAGTGCAGAATATACTGCGCGTAGAAGACTCAGGGATAGCCATTTTGCTAGCCTTATACACGTTCTTGTTTCGCTGGCTTGTAATTTTTCCCTGTCTTTGACTGAGGCCAGTAAATATTGTTCAGCTCCCGCGAATTTTCGTGGTATCTAAAACACGACCAAAGGTATCGGAACGGAACTCTCACCACCTCATGCGGTTTCAGGGTTACTAAAGTCCATGTCAAAATGACGTCACAATGAAAACCATATTTACGATTTTTCGACTGGTTCGAATCGGCTTATTCGTTGCTTATGCAAATGAGCAGCAAGATACTGGTGTATTATGAAATGTTCCATTATGCCATGGCATGCCAATATATGGCGCTTTTGGCCTTCTACTGGGTCATCACAGGTCAGGAGTTTATTTTTATAATTCTGTTCAAATACAGTGCATTTTAACGCCAGAGACGAATCAAGACGGCTATCTGAAAGTTGTGTGCAGTTTTTGAGAAAACTGCACGATACGGGATATCGACTGACGTCCAGTTTCATCAGATCGATCAGGTACTTCCTGAGATAATACGCCTTAAGACCTCATTTGACCTTGACCTGTGGCCTTGAGCCTGAACAACTATTGACAATGTCAATGTGCATAGTAAGCCTAAATTTTTCAAGTTATTTGCAATGGGTGAATGAATTGTAGGGGTTGGGGAGTGAAATGTGACAGCATCTTACATTGCCCCAGCAATCATAACAAATGTAGGAGATTTGAACATGGCCTTGACCTGTGACTTTATGATTCTTCCGTACTTGATCATTTTTATGTCCCGATACAGGGCTATCAATTGGCTTCTGAATCATTCCAATTCGTACATTAGTTCAAGATATAACCTGGAGGATCCGGCAATTCCCCCAACCCAACACCCGCTCAACCAATGGCATGACGACAGGTACCATAGTCAACGGGGGTGAAAAAATGTAGAACTCACGTCTTGTATAAAATGCACTTGCGAATGTAGAGGAGCAGCTCCAAACTTTGTATCCACTTGAATATAAAGCAGATCACAATGCTGACAACGCTTGATACGAAACCTAACTTAAATGCGTGAAGTTTTATGGATGCACTCTGCGGCGTATCCAAAGTCAACTTGAAATATCTGGCTATGTAAGTGACTTCGCGCCACAGTAATGTACTACGATCACAATATCCATCTTGTGTTGCATTAGAAAAAAATGGGGGGTATTGCACAATCCAGTACTTTTCATAATTTCTACATCTGCATGTTGCTTCAATAATGCGTCACAACTCCATTCGTCCACGCATCCACCCACCCAGCACGACATTCATTTGCCCTTCGTACATCCGTTCAGTGGATCGCCAGTCCCATTCATCGTCCATTGATATTATTCATCCTTTCATTCGGTCGTCCATTGATTCACCAGGCCTATTCACCGCTCCTTGCTCAATCCGCCAACCGACCAGATGGATGCGAAAACGCATCAAGCGTTGCCGCGCCCGACTTCACCGAATTTAGATTCCCTTCTTCACCGACCCCTTCTGGAATTTTCCCTTTTCATTAAGGTTATTGTCATTTTTACGTTCGTATCGCCTGAGCATAACTTGCCTCTCGCATGGTTCTCGCGCATTTTTTACTGTTACCTCATAGGCCACCAAGGTCGTCAAGTCTCCTCACGCCACAGAAGCTTTCTACGAACACGATGGCGTCCACCCCTGTTCCCCATCTCGGCTCAGACCCCGCCGCCCGGTGCGGCGGCCGGCGGCAGACATTCGTGACAGTCACGTGACGGAACTGAAAGCCACGTGACACGACGTGAC